>OVBE01009800.1:0-15661 GCA_900406425.1 Iberis pinnata
GATAATAACACATGTTAAACTTAGTCAACACTAAATCAATATTTTTTGTGTTTATGCATGTCTAAGTAGCTCTCTTTACATCTCCATTTCTCATTCAAAATACACTCAAATTTTACAAATGAATATTCCATATTATAGTGCTTGTAAAAAGGATTTCGATGCACTCATAATCCGGTCATTCGGGTGAACGTCTTCACCGGAGAACTCGCCAGAACATTGGTAAAATTCACTGTCAAGTTTTAGAGTTCCAACAAAAAGTTCAACTTCAAGGCTTTCTAGGGTGTCCACGTAAGACTAATAAACTCACCAATCAAAGTATCACAGTTGTGTAATTATCCTTTGAAATTCTAAATGCCAAAACCATTAGTTGATCGGTAACTTTCGGTTTCGACTTTCATATTGTCCTCCCTAAACAAGATAAAAAAACTTCTTTAAAAAAAGAAAGTTGAAAAGACAATAACATCTCTAGGTTTAAATTTTTCTTTGGATTTCTATATAGTCTTTAAAGGTCTATAATTTCTCTCATTACTTTTATGTAAGCATTGATGGAGAAAACTTGCAAGTTCAAGGGGTCTTTGACGAAACAAGGGGAGAAGCTTAAACAATACTATCTCTAGCGTACCCATGATAATCAGCGCCAGCTTCGCTATAAGACAAATAACTCCAATTACCTTGAAGCTCATAGGAACTGTTGAATCAAGATTTAACAATTAGGTTTACTCTTTGATTTTGTGGGCGAGCTAGATGATCTCAAGAGAAATTTTATATATCCTTAAAGAAGTAAGTACATGGGTATTTATACTAGAAACAGATGCCTAAAATCCTAATTACATGATTAGAATTAATGGGCTTTTAAGAGGTAGGCCCAACTCGTCTTCGGGCTCCTAAGTCATCGCCCACCTAGGCCTTTAGCTGAATGGGCTTTTTCCTGGGTGCTAAACCCGGTATCAACAGTTAGTCCCCCCCCCCAGTTTGGCGGTTGTGTAGCAAATCGTCGACCAAACTTGATAAATAAAAATTTATTTCGGCTGAAGTGCATTAAGTGCTTATATAGCCTTTTGCGAACCGTTTTGTAGGGAAAATCTCAAGCGTCACATTTATACCCATATTTCCACGCACATTGATGCTTTTCTCGGTAACAACCATCTTCCAGGGGTATAAATATCCCTCAGCGTCTTCATTCTTACACTTCACTTTTTCCAAAAATTTCTTCACAGGTACAAATGCTCTCTCTTCTCTCCTTTCTCTCTCTACAATATTTTGGCTCGGTAATTTATCTTTAATAGCTTGATAATTTTGCCAAAATTAAACTATGTCTTCCTCTCGTTTAAATCCTAATGAGGCTTCCGCCAGCTGCGACAATCTGAGTATTGTTGAAATATAAGTTATCCCTGAAGAAAGAGTTTCTCATGGCAACTGGATTCAACCTGACGACGAGCTCACATGTCTCCTTCTACCAAGTGTACAAAATGAACTCTATGAGATTTGTTACGGGATTTCGCCTTCTTCAACGGGATTCCTTTCCTGATTCCCAAACTTCATCAAAGACCTTGGGATTGTCCCCAAGGCTACGTTTGCCTTTACGAGTCTCTTTTCAGGAAGTGCCATGTCTGGCTTCATCAAAGACCTTGGGATTGATCCTCCCTTCAGTGGATCGAATGATGGCACCTAAAATTTATGACTTCTTGTCTCGGAAAGTACGTCAAGTAAATTGTCGTATTTTCCTTCGTACTTTATTCGTAGACCTGTATGTTTTGACCTCATTGCTTCTTTCGACTTGTATACCTTGGTGACGACTAATGAGCTCATCGCATTTTATGAGAATAAACTCTGAGCCCTAAGTGGTAGCGAGGATAACCAATATGTCGGCCGAGGATTTTCGCTTAAGGCTTGACTTTGACGAGCATGGTCTACTAAGAGGAGCTCTGACACTGTTGCTGAGGAAGGATCTGTTATTTTGACGATGTCGAGGGTGTAATTGCTCCTCTGGGCAGCTTTCACTTTTTTCTTAGGGTTGGGGTTAGCACTTGTACCTCTTGTGTTCCTTTGGAGCAGCATTCACAGTTTTCGTAAGGTTAGGATATGTTCTATTTGCCAGCTAGTCTTTTCGTTGTATATTTGTCTGTTGTTTGGATAGTCCAAGATTTTTGTCTTTGCATAGTAAGTCGAGAGTTTGTTAGTTCATCGTTCTTTTCCAGAAATAATGTAATGTCCGCGTTTCTTTTGATAATGAAAACAAAGCCTCAGTTCGGCAGATTATTTTGTTTACTATTACACCTGACTTTTATAGTTTGACTAATCAATGCTAAGGTATAGCTCGGTTTCCCTTTTTTGGATGGGCTACGTAGTTGGAGCTCTGCCTTTGTTTTTATTTCTGATTAAATGGATGTTTCTCTAGTTTCTTTGCGAACTGAACATCCATCCAACCAGACACCAAAAAGAAATGACATGCAGATCGTTCTTCCCAACAAATGATATGTTGACGAGAAAATTTTAGTGTCTTCTTATGCTCTCTATAGGAGCACGCAAGTCGGAACTTGGCTTTTATGCTGAGACTTATGCTCAAACGGGGTTACTTTGACCGCATCCAATACTTATCTTTAGGAGTACGCAAGTGAGAACTCGACTTTTACAGTGAGACTTAAGCTTGAACAAGGTTACTTTGACCGTGTTCAATAATCATCTTAAGGAGTACGCGAGATACACCTTGGCGTATAATGGTCTTTGCTGCCATGACGAGAAAAAATCGATCTTGCCAACATTCCCATTTAGTGCAGGATATGTGCGAGTCATGGCTTGGCTTTTGTGTTGTTTCGTATTCTATTATTTTTGCTTTGGGAGTTTCAAAAAACAGGAAAGACACTGAGATCAGAGTTTGAGAATTATTAGACCTGAAAACAAAAATGAATTTATTAATTGAAATAGCTGCACCCAGTGGGTTGCCTACGTACCCTGGTATCAGGGACCAAGCCAGATCGTAGTTCACAGTACAACAAACCCTAGTAATAGAACTTCTTAAGTTTGGTAGCATTCCAGGAGTTCGGAGTTGGTGTTTTGTCCCTAGTCTTGAGCTTGTAGACACCTGGTTTAAATATCTTGGATAACTAGTAAGGACCTTCCCACTGAGCTCCTATTTTTCCAGCGTCTTCCTCTGATGTGTTCACGTAAGTCATCTGTAAGATTAAGTCGCCTTCATCGGATCTTCTATGTTTCACGCTCTTGTTGTAGTATTGCATCATGGCCTGTTGATAGGCGCTTAATCGCATTAGTGCTATGTCCCTTAATTCTTTGATGTCTTCTAGTGAGTCAAGTAGCATTTCGTCGTTTATGGCTTCTTCTTTCGGTAACCTAATTTGGCGCAAACTGAATACCGCCGCTTCCGAGGGTGCTAGGGCCTCGATTCCATGTGCCAAAGAGAAGGGGGTCTGGTTTGTGGACTGTCGTGGTGTAGTTCGCTAAGACCACAAGAAACCGTCTAGCTCGTTCACCCAGAGTCATTTTTTAGATTCCAACCTTTTCTTGAGTCCGTCAATGATGGACTTGTTGATAGCCTTGGCATGTCCGTTTCCTTGGGGGTATCTCGGTGATGAATGGCTGAACCAGATTCTCTACCTAAGGAAACCGTTGGTATGCAGTTTGTTAGTGTCAAATATTTAAATTAGCTGATAATGCGACTAGTTCATCGTCCACCTGTCATAGAAGTATTTAACTGTCTTTGCGCATAAGTTGGTACCATTGTCGGTTATGATTTCGTATGGGATGCCGTGCCGGTAGATTATATTCTTCCATATAAAGTCTTGTACCTGCAACACTCACATAGCATTGATTGTTAGTGGGGGTTGTGGTTCTCAACCGAGGTGAGAGTTATTGTGGCAGGTAGTCGCGAAACCTGTTTGGCCTTGACGGCTGAGTATGACTCTGCCTCCACCCATTTTGTGAAATAATCTTTCATACCAGTAGGAACCTATGTTTGTTCTCTGCTACCGGAAACGGGGCTACGACATCCATTCCCCACTTCATAAATGGATAGCGGCTTATCGAGGCATTCAATGGCTCGGTAGGTGCATGATTTGTTAGTCCGTGGCACGGGCACATTTCGCATTTCTTAGCGTATTCTTGGCTATCTCGTAGCATCGTTGGCCAGTGGTGTCCGTGCTTTTTTATTCTTAATACCAGGTAGTGTTCGCTGGAATGGCTTCCACCAGCTCTTTCGTGCAACTTCGCAAGGACCTGATGTATGTCGTCTCTGTTGATGCATCATAGCAGGATTCCTGAAGCGGACCGTTTTTACAACTGTCCTTCAATGATGGTGTACCTTGTGGACTTAACTCGGAGACGTCGTGCTCCCCACTTGTCTTCCAGTTCCTTTCCTGTGAGAATATAATCTGTTATCTCGGTGCGCTAGTCAGGTTCCTGGGGCTTATTTTTTTCGTGATCAAAAGAGATGAGTTCGTCGATGGCGTTGGCCATCATGCTGGTGATGCTTGGCAAAGTTATATACTCCATTGGAATGGTTCGCCTTAAAAAGAGCTCATTAGTTGACACCATGTTGGCCAAGGACTCAGCGAGCTGATTCTCGTTTCTTGGAATCTTTGTGAGCTTGAAGTTTTCAAATTCGTCAGCCTTCTCTTGGACCATCTGGTCCTATTGGAGCATTCGATCGTTTTTCACGGCATATTCTCCACTGAATTGGTTGGTGAGAGCTGAGAGTCGCAGAAGGCGTGTATTCTTATAGCACCAAGGTTCTTGGCGAGTCGTATTCCGGCTAAGAGTGCTTTGTATTCAGTCTCGTTGTTAGATGCTTCAAATTTAAAGTGGAAAGCTTGTTCAAGAACCTTGCTGGTTGGCAGTTCTAGTCGGATGCCTGCTCCTGAACCCTGCTTTCTTCGGGAGCCATCAACATAAAGATTCCATGTTCCTGGTGGAGGGGCTTTGCTCTCCGCTTTAAGTGGCATTTCGGCTATGAAATCCGCGAGAACCTGAGACTTATAGCATGTTCTAGTTTGGTACTCCACATCATATTCGCTGACTTCGACTGCCCATTTAGTTAATCCGCCGGACTGATTTTGGCTGTGGAGTATGGTTCGTAGGCGTTGGTTGGTGAGTACGACAATGGTGTGTGACTGGAAGTAGGGTCTCAACTTCCTCGATGCGGATATCATGGCGAGAGCGAATTTTTCAATAGCTGGATACCACGTCTTGGCGTCATTTAGTGATTTGCTTACTTAGAAGATAGGTTTCTTCTCTCCTTGGTCCTCTCTCACCAGGACACCGCTGACGACTACCTCGGAGACTATGATGTATAAGTAAAGGACATCACCATCTTCGGGCTTGGCGAGGACGGGGGATGTTGTTAGGTACAACTTGAGTTCGTTGAACGCGTCTTCGCACCTTTGGTCCCACTCGAAGCTTTTATTCCCCTTGAGAATCTGGTAAAAAGGTAAACTTTTGTTGGTTGATCTTGAAATGAACCTTTTTAAAGCCGCGATTCGGCCTGTAAGATTTTGTACTTCCTTTTTGGTTCTTGGTGCCGGTAGATCGAGAATTGCGGCGATCTGTTTGGGGTTCGCTTCGATTCCCCTTTTGGTTACGATGTACCCTAAGAATTCGCCTGGTGTGACTCCGAAAGTACACATGGCTGAGTTAAGTTTCATTTTGTAGAGGTTGAGAGTATCGAAACATTTTGCTAGGGGATGGACATGACTTTTAGCTTCGATTGACTTGACTAGCATATCTTCGATATATACCTCCATGGGTTTTTCGAGCTCGTCGGTGAACATTTTGTTTACCAGGCGCTGATAGGTGGCTCCTGCGTTCTTGAGTCCGAAAGGCATCACTTTGTAGCACTATGTTCCTTTATCCGTGTTGAAAGCCGTTTTTTCCCTATCTTCAGGATGCATCATAATTTGGTTGCATCCTGAAAAGGCATCCATAAAAGATAGTAGCTCGTTGCCTGCGATGGCTTCTACGAACCTGTCTATATGCGGCAAATGAAAAATGTCTTTTGGACACGCTTTGTTGAGGTCAGTGAAGTCTACACATACGCGCCACATGCCATTTTTCTTCTTGATGACCACTGGATTAGCAAGCCAATTTGGATACTTAACCTTGGCGATTGACGTTGCACTCAAGAGTTTTTCCACTTTGTCGTTTACCGCTTGGGAGTGTTCTACACCTAACTTGCGACGTTTCTGTTTTATCGACTTGTAGGTTGGGTCTACGTTTAGCTCGTGACAAGTGATGGTTGGATTGATTCCTTTCATATCTTCCATGGTCCAAGAAAATGTACTGGCGTTCTTATTCAATAAAGATATTAGTTTGGCTTTTATGTCGGCGGCCAATTTCTTCCCTATTCCAGTGGTGCAGTTCGGATGTTCATTGTGGATACTGACTTGCTCGATTTTGTCCAGTTCTGGCGTGGAGCTATAGAATAGCTGGGAGTTGGTGGTTGCTTCGGATACCTGCAGAGTGCGTATACGGTGTTCGGTTAAGAAGCAAGTTCGAGCTACACGTTGATTCCCTCATATCGTCTAGGATCCCATGTTTGTTCAAAATTTAACGCATTGGTGGTAGGTTGATATTGCTACTTTCATGGAATAAAGCCATGGTGTTCCGAAGATTACTTTAAACGCCAAAAATTGGTCCATTACGATGAATTTGACCATATGAGTAGAACCCCCATCTTGAACTAGTAACTTAATCGTCCCGGTGGAAGTGCCAGTTTCCCCGCTGAACCCTGTTAACGTTTTATTGCTATCTTTGATGAGGTCGGCGCTGATCCCCATGTTTTTGAGTGTATCTTTGAAGATGATCTCTACCAAGTTACATGTATCATTCAAGATCCTAGCTACCTCTGTATTTGCGATGACCAGTTTGATAACCAGGAAATCGTTATGAGGCTTGCTGAGTCCATTTAAATTGGTGCCATCGAACTCGAGTGGTTGAGAGGTTGATATGACCTTAGTTTGTTCTTTCTGGGCGGTAAAAGATCGTCCTTCAGAGTTCCTGATTGATCTTACCGAGTCATTACAAGACACTAAGCCTCCCATGATTACTTTGACTCGTCTTCTTGGTAATGATCCTTCAGTAGCTCGGTCACCAAGGCTAGGATCTCGAGTTTGAGTAGGGGGTGTATGTTGTCGATGGTATGCGAGCTTGTTTCTCCGACTGTGCTGACATGTGGGGCTCTTCCCCTTGTCGATGTATTATGCGATGAATTTCCACTTCTCTTCGATCGTTGGACATGGTTCTATTGGTATCAATTTTGTCGTCCTTTTTTAAGTAAAATGGATTGTAGATGCCGGCAGTCCGCGGTCTTAAGGCTGTTGTGTTTTTGGAAATCACAGTATGCCTCTTGGTCATCATCAGCGGGTGG
The DNA here is from genome assembly GCA_900406425.1 of Iberis pinnata. Lineage (NCBI taxonomy): Eukaryota > Viridiplantae > Streptophyta > Magnoliopsida > Brassicales > Brassicaceae > Iberis > Iberis pinnata. The sequence continues at coordinate 7,376 of OVBE01009800.1, forward strand.
AGGTTGGTCTGCGGTTTTTCCACTCTCGGTAATCACGTAGGCTGCACAACCTCTCATGTCCTCCGTGTAATGTTTCCTGGGCTCTCGTCCCATTTTCAGCTCGGCTTTGCGGCGTGATGCCTTTTGGACATCACTGCATGCTGATGTGATCCTAGGATATGAACTCCAAAGCAAAGGATGAATAGATGATGGTTTGATGAATAATGATCGAATGAAGGCTGGAAATTTCATATTGTGATGCAATAATGGCGTGTGAAAGGTTGTGATGAAAGCATGAATAATATGAATGATGAAGAGGAGCAATCGAAACAGAAACTTGTGGGGATGAAGGCGCCGTGAAGGTTGATTGAAGATGGAGATGGTTTTGACACAAGTGAGATGGTAGACACTTATGTTGGATAGAAATCTCTCTTGAATTCACAATGAATGTAAGGATATGATCTTGATCGTTCAACCAAGAAAGGAAGAGATGCTTTGATCTCACATAACGTAAAGTTCAACTCTTTTTTTTTCTCAATAATTATGTGTGCCTCTATACAAAGGAGCTAGAGTTCTCTTATACTTTGCTTTTAGGTCGAAAATCATAACAACAAAGCATGCATAAATAACAACAAGGCATGCTCGAAATTAGAAGAAAAACAACACGTCTTCTGATTGATCTAAAATAGAAAACTACAAAGCGTCTTTTTCCTAAAGAAGGAAACCTAGTTGGTGCACCTAAAAACTTTTAGTGCATAAGTCATTGTGACTTGCACGTTAGTCCCGTTGTAACTTCACTTAGATAACCCGACGTAGTAATGTCCTTGCTTTTCTAAAAAACCTTGTCAAAGAACCTCCTACCTTCCAAAATCCTTGCCTAAGGAAAAGAGTACAAGATCATCACCAAGGTTACCTAGTAAACGTTACCGGGTTCTTCAATCTTCAAGGATAAGGTGTTGAAAATGTAAGCTTCAGCCTCCTCTTTATGGATCCTTCTAACTATCTCTAGCTCTTCTTCGTTTGCTCTTGTCACGATCACATCATCCTCTCCCTCTTGAAAAAGATTTGTCCTCAAATCTGAATCTATACAAAAGGAAGTAAGTCAGAAACATTTGTAAACAAAAATAACCTTACCTTGGGGATCAAGATGATAAGCTTGATCCAAGTTCTTTAATGGACGTTAGATTTTTCTGGGATCCAAAATGTAGTTCTCACCATTCACTTGAGCTTGAAGATCTAATGGATAATCATTGATTTTCTTGTGCCTCAGATTTGGCATTGCTTCCGATGTCTTTCTTATTATGAAGCAAGTAAAAGTGGTAGATGAGCTTCTTTAGAGTCTTAGTGATATAAAAGTAGACCATAAGCTCTCCTCCATGTGCACATTCATGTTTGAGCTCTGGTTGTACTTATTGATGTGTGAACGGTTCATGAATATAAGACTCCCTTGTCTTTACGGTCTTAACTTGATATGTGGTTTTGAAGCTCAAGTATGATGGCTCTTTCTCTTTGGGTAACACTTCCTCATGTTGCTGCAAAACAAAAAAAACTCACTCGGAAACACCGGTGGAAGATGAGAGAAACTCATAAGAGTCTCTTTATACACAAAAGGTTTTCGAGATGTATTAAAAGAATGAGTTTTCTTGATCTCACCCGATTGAAGCTTGGGTTTGGAACTCTGGGATTTACTCTCCTCTTGAGTTGGATTAATACACCACTAATCTATACAATACTTGAGCTCTATGATCTTAGACTTAGATGTATGAGAGGAATCACCATACTTACTAAAACATCGGCTAGGTGGTTGCTTGATGAATATAGTCGGGTGTAGTTCTTTGTGTAAATTCTTTTGAACCAGCCTATTGATTCGGACCAAGGGGTCATGGCATTGGAGATGTCCAACAATTATGTGTTACATACACAATGAACTACGATAGAAATGAAAGTATCTCTGATGAAAATTCTCTTAGACCATTTCATTGCTTAGAGACTTTAACAAGAGGTTCTTGCAACACCCCGACCTGATTTTCTATCCAAACGACTCACCTTATGGAAATTCAAACGATGACAAGCTTTCTATACTTAGCCGTTTTTCAAGCATTTTCAGTTCTTTTTTAAGTTCATTCTTTTGTTTAGCCATTTTCATACACAATTTGATTCTTCCAGAGTTCTTTAACATAAACATTCAACTTTATTGATATATCAACGAGTTCTTTACATAAATTCCAGTTCACTAACATAAGCTAATACATTCATGCGTAAACTCCTATTTGATCTACTCAAACAGTCATTCCTATCCATCCTTTCCTTCACTTGCCTTGACTTCCGCGAACTGCTCATCCCAAAGTGCTACATGAGACCATAAAAGAGGCATAAGCAACACAACTTTCTTAGTGAGTACGGTCAATCCATCCCACACAACCACAACAGTACGAATATGGTTCCCTTAAGAACAAATAATGCAATATGTCTCAACAGACTTGACTACACTACCCTAATCATCTGGATTCACCCAGATTGATCACCAGTCTAGACACAATGTGGCGCTTAAGCCTAGTAAGCGACACAAGGCCTTCACAGTACATACATTTGATCACAAAGACCATCAATACAATCACAAGGACCTACAGTGCATGCATCTGATCATTACAACCATCTGGATCATTTATAATATCCACAAAGGCTAACAGTATGATCACAAGGATCACCAGTACGATCACAAGGATCATCACTACAGTAATCGGCTCACATAGCCTTAAGATAATCACATAGAAAGTCACATTTCACTTAGATTGCACTCAACTTAGAATTCGGATCAGACTTGGCTGAATTTCACAGTTTCTCGCACAGACTGGTCTCACATATTGTTTGCAACTTGATCACAGACTACTCTGCACGGCTCGGTGCTTTATCCCATGGCAAACTCGCGCAACTCACATAATGCTTATTCTCCCGTCTCAACAAGCGCTTATGCTTACCCTTTGGTAATCTCGCCATCACACAGACTGATATGACCAACACACGAGGTTCACCAACACCTCAAATTGTTTCTATCTCTAAGTCAGTTTCTGTCTCAATATACGGATTCACTCGCGCAAAAGAGAAGAAATGATCGAGAAACTTGCATTTATAAGCGATTAGGCGGTTTCTAGCTCGATCCAACCGCTTTGATAACCGTCCAATAAGGACATGCCACATCATCACACACGTTCTCAACTGGCCAACCGCTCATGCGCATTAGCTCTGATAACCGTCATGATATTTCCCACGATCTATCTTGATAACTCGATTTCTTGAATCTGTTTTTCTCATCAACATTCATCTTCTTCTTTGTTTGATTCTGTTCTTCATCTTCTTTTTCTTCCTTTGCTTATGTTCTGTATTTTCTTCGCCAAATCGTGCTTGATCTGTTTTTGTGTTTTCTTGAGCTCCAAGAATGGGGAAACGCAAATTCAAACCAAAATACCGATCAAATTCACCTGATCCTCCACAAATCCGCCTAATTCAGCTCCGAAACCTCCCGATCAATCTTTGATTCATCCAAATTCAACTCAATTTCCACCATATTCACCTCCGAATCATCACATTCCGCCAAATTCAACTCCATTTCAACCAGAAAAAACTACTCAACGCGATAACTACTCAAGTGGATTTAGCAATCAAGATGACTCCAAATCTGCTTATCGCAACAACGTCTTCAACACTTCACCTCAGAATCATTTCATTCTTTATGATTCTCCTGATAATTTTCACAGTCCATATCATCTCCATAGCTCAGACCATCCAGGTTTAATACTCACTTCTGAACCTTTAGATGGATCAAATTATGGAATATGGATTGATGCTATCACTCTCAGTCTTGAAGCTAAGAACAAAATCACTTTTATTGATGGTTCTCTTCCCAAACCAGATGATAATGATCCTCTATTAAAGATTTGGTGTAGAGTCAATAGTATGGTGAAGGCATGGATTCTCAATTGTGTGTCTAAACAGATTTATGCAAGTATCTTATATATCAAAACTGCATCAGACATCTGGAAAGAATTAAACACAAGATATCATAAGTCCAATCTACCTACACTATACAAATTACGACAACAAATCCATTCCCTTCGTCAAGGGAGTATGAGTCTATCAGTTTATCATACTCAAACTCAGATCCTTTAGGAAGAATTGAATAGCTTAGAGATACCATCAAGAACAATTGAGGATCTCATTACTGAAAAAGAGACAAACCGTGTCTTTGATTTCCTGATGGGTTTGAATGATAGCTATGATCATCTTTGAAGTCAGAGACTAATGAAAAAGACTCTACCTACTCTCTCTAAGGTTTATAACATTCTTGACCAAGAAGATTCTCAAAGATCAGCTCGTGTTCCTCCACATTCTGGTATTGACTCAACAGTTTTTCAAGCTTCTGCACAATAAATATCAACAAATGTAGTTAATGGCAACATTCAGAAGCCAAGACCTGTATGCACTCATTATAGCAGAGTTGGCCATATTGTGGATAGATGCTATAAGAAACATGACTTTCCCGCTTGTTTCATCTCAAAGTATAAGTCATCTAATCCGCATAAGTCCTCAAATACACAACCACCAATTCAAACTCATCTGTCTCGTGGCACTAATATCTCAGAGATACAACTTATCAATACTCAAGATCAGTCTACAAATTCTTCATCACAGGCACTGAGCAATGATCAAATCCAACAATTCATTTCCTATGTCAGTTCTCAACTCCACAACTCTAACATCACATCAGCTCAAGACATCACTCAGGATACTCTCTCAAACAATATCACACCAACAACTTCTAACACGTCTAATACTTTTCTTAATCTCTATAATTACCCTTTTTAGTGCATGTCTTCAATTCATTACTCTCAAGATAACATGGATATAACAAACTCTTGGATCATAGACTCAGGGGTAACTCACCATGTTTCTCACCTCTCTAACCTCTTTACCAATCTCAAAAAAATAACCAATACCTTTGTAACCTTACCAACAGGAAAATCAGAGAGCATTATTGGTATAGGATCTGTCAAATTAACTGATAAAATTGAATTACAGAATGTTTTATTTGTTCATGGTTTTCAATTCAATTTGATCAGTGTTAGTTGCATTACCAGAGACTTAGGTACTTTGGTTAGTTTTTGAACTGAAAAATGTTTTATACAGGATCTTACACAAGAATTGATGATTGGCAAGGGTAAACAGATTTCAAATTTGTATTTTCTAGATTCTGGTTCTTTGATTAATACTACATCTTTTTCAGGTAATCAAATAGCTTTTTCAAAAATCACATCCATTGATACTTGGCATAATAGATTAGGCCATCCTTCTGCATCTAAGCTTGAATCAATGTCTGATTTTCTTTTGTTACATTCTACTCAGAAAAGGAATAATACTCATTGTTCAATCTGTCCTTTAAAACAAAAGCATTTACATTTCCCTGATTCATTGCACACTTGTACTGGAGTTTTTCAATTGATTCATATAGATGTTTGGGGTCCTTTTAAAGATAGTACTCATAATGGTTTTAGATATTTCTTGACTATTGTTGATGATTTTAGTAGTGCAACTTGAATTTATCTTTTAAAACAAAAATCAGATGTTCTTAAAGTGTTTCCAAATTTTATTACTCTAATTGAAAACCAGTTTAACAAGAAAATTAAAGCCGTTAGAAGTGATAATGCTCCTGGATTGTCATTTGTTGCTCTTTATAAATCCAAAGGTATTGTGTCCTTCCATTCCTGTCCTTAAACACCTCAGCAAAATGCTGTTGTTGAGAGAAAACACCAGCATATATTAAATGTGGCAAGGTCCTTAATGTTCCAATCCCACATACCAATCTCCTATTGGGGAGATTGTGTCCTTACGGATGTTTTCCTCATCAACAGGCTTCCTTCTCCTGTTATCAACAATAAAACACCTTTTGAAATCCTCACTTCTACTCCTCCAAACTACAATCACCTAAGAACATTTGGTTGCCTCTGTTACAAAAGTACTTCAATGAAATATAGATCAAAATTTGATCCAAGAGCCAAGGCTTGTGTCTTTCTTGGATATCCTCCTGGATACAAAGGATACAAGCTACTAGATACTGAAACAAATGTTATCTCCATTTCAAGGCATGTACAATTTCATGAAACAATCTTCCCATTTGTAACTTCTGCTATTCCAGTTACTATAACTTCTTTTTTCCCTCAATCTCTTGATTTACCTCCACCACCACCTCTCCCTATCTCATCTTCTGTTTCTCCTGATTAAGCTCCTTCTACTAAAAGAATCAGTAGAAAATCAATTCATTTACAGGATTATATATGTAACTCAAATACTCTTTATCCTTTTTCAGCCTTTCTCTCTTGTCATAGTCTTTCTCCTTCTCATGTTGCTTTCATTAATTCTCACTCTTTTGTTCCTGAAACTCGACATTATCGTGATGCTAAAAATTTACCAGAGTGGTGTTATGCTATGGCTGTGGAATTGCAATCATTATAAAGGCTCAACACTTGGGATATTTGTTCACTGCCTGTTGGTAAAGAAACTGTTGGTTGTAAATGGGTATAGAAGTTGAAATTGAATGCAGATGGCTCTTTGGAAATATACAAAGCCAAGTTGGTAGCTAAATGCTACACTCAACAAGAAGGAATAGATTTTGTAGATACCTTCTCACCAGTTGCAAAGATGGTTACAGTCAAGATCATTCTAGCTCTTGCATCTAAACATAACTGCATCAATTAGATATCTTTAATGCTTTTTTGAATGGTGATTTGGAAGAAGAGATATACATGGATCTACCTTCTGGTTACTCATCCAGTAAGGGGGACTCATTGCCTACTAATGCAGTTCTTAAGCTCAAGAAATCAATCTATGGATTGAAACAAGCATCTAGGCAATGTTTTCTCAAATTTTCTGCAACATTACAGTCTATGGGGTTTCAAAAGATTAATGGAGACCATACTCTTTTCCTCAAGGTTACAGATAAGGAATTCACATTGGCCTTAGTTTATGTTGATGATATTCTAGTGGCTAGCAGACATAAAGAAGATGTGGATGCCTTTGTAACTCAATTGCAGTCTTATTTCAAACTCAGAAATCTTGGTGAATCAAAATATTTTCTGGGTTCGGAAATAGCTCGTTCTACTAAAGGCATAACAGTTTGCCAACACAAGTATATATTAGAGCTTTTAAAGGATGATGGTTTGCTTGGTTGTTGTCCATCTTCCATTCCAATGGATCTAAGTAACAAATTGTCTGCTTCAACAGGAACTTTAATGGAAAGTGCAGAATCTTATAGACGCTTGGTTGGGAAGCTGATGTATCTAACTATTACAAGGCCAGACATTTCTTTTGCTGTAAACAAGCTTTGCCAATTCACATATTCACCTACTCATTCTCATATGCAGGCTGCTCACAAAGTTCTGCATTGTCTCGAAGGTTCCATAGGGCAAGGCCTGTTTTATTCAACTGATGCAGATTGTCATATAAAAGCATTTTGTGATTCTGATTGGGCTTAATGTCCAGAAACAAGACGTTCTGTAACTGGCTCATGTATCTTCATCGGTGATTCCTTAGTTTCATGGAAAACTAAAAAGCAACAGGTTGTCTCACTCTCTTCTGCTGAAGCAGAGTACAGAGCTTTATCAGACACGGCTAAGGAGATCATGTGGATGTCAAAATTGCTTCATGATCTCTCTGTCAATTCATCATCTGTTACTGTACTATACTGTGATAGCTTAGCATCTTTACACATTGCCAAGACCCTGTTTTCCATGAGCGTACAAAGCACATAGAAGCTCAATGTCACTCAGTTAGGGAGAAGCTTGAAGCTGGTCAATTGTGCACACTTCATGTTAGATCTGAAAATCAATTGGTTGATGCTCTCACTAAACCACTCTTTCCTACTTTGTTTAATCGGTTAATGTCCAAGATGGGATTGTTAAATATCATGATGCCATCTTGAGGGGGACTATAAGATTGTTAACATTTTGTTAAAACCAGTTAGTATAGTTATTGAGTTAGTTATGTAGTTAAGAGAGTGGTTAAGTGTAAAATTCTTTATATATACTTGATAGTAGGTTTTTTCTACGTGTGTCAATTCCTAATTACACTATCATATCGTTGTAGTGGTCATAGGTGTCAATCCAAATGGGTGATGCTATTAACCATTCTAGATGCAATGGATACTACTAATTCAAGTTAAGTATGAAAATTGGGGGTTTCTAACAAGTCCTAAGATATTGAACATGCATAGAAAGAAAAAGACATAGAAAACGAAACTTGTAAAAATAAATTCTA
>OVBE01009801.1:2603-15660 GCA_900406425.1 Iberis pinnata
ATCTTGTTCTTGAAACACACATTTGAATGCTTTTTCATCTGATCCTTTATGTGTTCTAACTGTATGAACAAGTTTATACTTTGATCTTTTACTTTCACTAGCTTTGTTTGTTAATAAAATAGCTGATCCACCAACTCTAAATAAGCAATTAGGGATTAACATTGCTTTGTTTTTACCAAAGTACCAGTTTTGACTTATGTTTTCTGTACTGATTACAAGTGCATATGTGTTTCTATGGATTTTTAACATGTCATTAGCTAAATCAATTGAGATTACACCTGCACTACATCCCATTCCTCCAAGGTTAAAGCTTTTTATGTTTCTTCTTAGTTTATATTTGTTAACAACCATTGATGATAATGATGGTGTTGGATTGAATAAACTGCAGTTTACTACTAGAATACCAATCTCTTTTAGGTTTATTTTTGTGTTTTTGAAGAGATTGTCTAGTGCTCCAAATATTACCTGAAATTATAATCATGTTTTAATCAATTATATGAACTGTAAAATATAATATATGAATGCTAATATGATTATGTTCACTTCAATTATATGACTTCAAATGCATAACAATAGTAATAAAAATGATTGAATTTTTTTTGGGTCCAAGATATTGTACCTTAACTAAAAATTTTAGCTGATGTAACTCTTTCGTATCAATGAAATTTTACATTTTATCAAAAAAAATGATCGAGTTCGTAGAAACTAAACATTATATTATAGATTTTGAAGTGCACTAAATCTTATCTGGCTAAATGCAATAATATTTTACTTAAGTATATTAGCGAATTCTCAAAAATACCACAAAAAAACTAGATATGTTCCAAATTATTCAAAAATACCATAAAATGTTTTTGTTAATTTAAAAAGTTTTAAAACTTCCAATTTAAACCATAAATATGCTAAACTAAACTCCACCCCTTTAAAACTAATTCCTAAAATTTTTATTTAGTGAATCTAAACCCAAAAATTTAAATTCTAAACTCTTAAAACTCAATTTTATGTTTGTGTTATTTTTATAAGAAAAATATTTTACTCGTATTTTTGTAACTTGTAAAAGCATATAATATTTTTATAATATAATTGTGTGTGGTATTTTATAGAATTCTTCGTTATATTACTATAAATGTATAAACAAATCACAATAATATAAAATGATCATTTCTTTTTTCTTTGTTTGATAAAAATATAAAATGATAAATTTCATAGAAACCAAAGATTATACTAGGGCTGGGAATTTGGTTTAATTGGTTCAATTCGAGTCAATTTTTTTGGTTTTCGGTTTTTGGATTTTGTGCCGAACTATACCGAATAAAATTTTGGTTCGGTTCGGAAATCGATTTATTCGGTTTAGTTTTTGGTTTTGAAGTTCAGTTTATTCGGTTAATTTTTTGGTTATTTTTTCGGTTTTTTCGGGTTTTTCGGTTGATTCGATTTGTTTTTTTGTTTATTCGGTTATTTTCGGTTTATCGGTTCGGTTACCGAAATTGAATTTTTTTTTGTGCCGTTCGGTTATTGAAACATTATTCGGTTCGGTTCGAAAAATCTCTGTTCAGTTCGGTTCGATTTATATTCATACTAAAGATTGTATAAAGTGTTTAGAATATATATTACCTGTTCTGCTTCTTCACGCGCCGCCGCCATAGTTGGACAAGGCGGAATACAATGAATAGATTCCGGTAAATAAGTCTCTTCACCAAGACCAGAACGACTCAATATCTTTCTTTGAAACTCAAGTGAAGATTCATCAAAATCTTCAATTAAATTAGAATGATCCATAAATTTCTTATAACTTACTTTAAGATCAGATGGTGGAAGATAACAAGAGTAATCAAGAAGATAAATTGATCTTGGTTTAGACATAAAGAATCCAATAAATCCAAATATAAAGATAGTAACAAAGAAAATAAATCCGATATGATTATTATATTGATCAAATTGTAAGAGATTAATCAAGAGATTGTTTAAGTTTAACAATGAAATATTCATAGCTAAAACTGATATTAAAGTGATTAAAAGAAGCTTTAAGAAGTGAGTAATTAGATAGTGATAAATTAGTTTATAGTTCATGGTGAATATAAAAAAATAAAGGAAGGGTTTTTGAAGATTTTAGTGAGAAATTTAAGATGTGTTTATGTGTGTATATATACAGATTTTTTGAGTAATTTTTATAGTTTTTTTTTTCTCCTGGTTTGGTCTGAGTTTGATGTAACTAAAAGATAGAGAGAAGTCACCATTGAAGAGTTTGGCATCATGTGGATTTGGCCAACTAATGCAAAGACGTAACTCATAAAAAAACGAAGCATGAATATGGGAAATACGAAGTTTAGGGGGTGATTGGTAAGTGTTTTAGAATCTCTGCAGAATCATATCGAATTCTAAAACATTAAATTTTCACCAATCAAACTTTATGGAGATTTTCGATTTCTAAAGCAATATATTTCATTTTGAGCACTAGTTTTAAGCTTTGAATATGTTTTTGGCTTTGCAAAACAAAAAAGCTTACATCACTGATATTTGTCAATCATAATTTTATTTTGAAAACTTACAACCAAAATTTATAAACCCAAAATCCTACTACAGCAGAAAAATAAAAGCTACAGGCAAAATTTCTACGTCCAACTTTCTACAACAATAAATATAAATCTACAGAACTTATCAATCATCGCCTTAATTTTGAATTTAATTTGGAGTTATCAAATTTTGAAACTTCATATTACGTAACGTAATACATGGAGTAGAGAAGAAATTATTACATGGAGTAGAGAAGAAATTATTACACGAGAAAATGGGCTTGTGCTAGGCCCATAATTGAGTATTAAAAGCTAAAACCAGAATTTGTTTTTTTCCACTTTTATATTAAAATATAAAAAACAACAAGTTATAACAAACAAAATGAAATGTAAGTCCGCAGATTTTGGCTAACATAGCTCATAAACTTAGGAAACTAAGTCTATTCATACGGGAAACTAAGCTTGATCACACAAAAACCAAAGATATGCCAAAATAACCGACTAACCTGAGATTCTAATAAACACAAATGCTCAACTTCAAAACCTCAATTTTCATAAGCTGAGAGCAAAAAAACGAAGAAAACTCGACAAATGATTTCACCAAGTTGAAAGGAAATTGCTCAAGGTCTATGCTTGAAATAAGTCGACTTCTGAAATAAAAAAATTTTACTTCTGAAGGATGGCAGAGAATGAAATTTCAAACCGTTGAAGATTCCGATGTTGAATGAGTATTTATAGAAAAACTGTGTATTAAAAGTAAGAAGTTATGAATTATTTTTATATAATTTTATGTATTAAAGACTAGTTTTTTTTTTAAAAAATGTGTATTATTGTAGAACCTAAATAACTTGTGTATTTTTTGGATAATTTATCCCATTAACTTATTGATAGGAGTACTGACTTTTTGTTCCCTCAACTTAAAACCTTATTCTCATATTGAGACATATCAAATAGATTAGATTAGTAAAGCTTTTAAGTTTTAATATTTGTGTTTATAGTGAATATATAAATTTTAATTGACTTATCATCTCAACTTAAATTGAATTTAATGGTTCCTGTAAAAAAATGAATTTAACGGTTTACTAGGCAAATAAAAGAAACAATGAACTACTAAACCTATTTAATACTCCTTTCGTTTTATTTTTAAATATTGTTTTAGCCATCGGTTTTTGTTTCATAAAGAATGTGGTTTTAGGTTTTTAATGTAGAAATTAAATCACTTTGACTTTTCTGACTAATAGAATAATTGCACTCTCTTTTTTATTGGTTGATTTATAATACTTAATGTTATTTTTATGAAAAACATAAATTTATTAATGTGTGTGAAAAATTTAAAATGACGATTCTTTAAAAACGGAGAGAATATAATTTAAATTTTAAATTGACAAAAAATATTAGCCATTTATGATTTATAGAAAAAGGGGTTGTAACACTTATATCATGTATTTATAGCTATATTTTTTGGTCAATTCTATGCATATGTCTTAAGTTTCAAAGAACTTGGCCAAATAATAAAATAACTAAAATATAACAATATTTTTTTCTTAAGAAATAAGGTGCAAACTATTCTCTTACAAAAAATAAATTTAAGATCCCAAAGAGAAATATATTACTATTATTGTTCTATAACATGTCGGAGCACCAACAATATGTACAAATGATTAATAATTAGTTATTTTAATTATCAACGGCGTATGATTTAATGCAATCCAGCTATTATAGATCACAGTTTTAAACATCAATAAACCCAAAATTTAGTTAGACTATCACTATTAAACAATTTTCTTTAAACCTATTAATCTTATACCTAGAGTTTTGTTTTCTACCTTCTTGTAATCGGTTAATAGTTTCCATTTGAGGTATAATATATATATACATATATATATATATATATATATATATATATATTTTTCATTTGTGCTCAAAGATGGAGATTAAGTTAAAAATATATATAACTGGAAAATGAACAATCTAAAGATTTTCCTTCACCACACAATATTTTCCTTCTCAAGAAACAGGTGAGCTTAGCTTACAGGGAGGAGGAAAAATTTTGGAGCCAAAAGAGTAAGGAAAAATGGTTAAAATTGGGTGACAGGAACACAAGCTTTTTTCACTCTTCTGTCCAGGTTAATAGGAAAAGAAATAGAATAGAGAAACTCAAAAATGCAGCAGGGCATTTCCAAAGAGGAGAAGCGTCGATAGCCTCAGTTGCCATCAATTACTTTGATTCTCTGTTTCTTTCTTCTTCCACAGATCTTCTTGAAGAAGAGTTTAGGGATATGCAACCAAAGGTCTCGACATCAATGAATTTGGCTCTATCCAAAGAGATAACAAGTGAGGAGATTAGAGATGCAGTTTTTTCAATCAATCCAAAAAGCGCTCCAGGCCCAGATGGTTTCACAGGCCTTTTCTTCCAAAAGTATTGGGCTTTTATTAGTCATCAGCTTATCTCGGAGGTGAAACAGTTTTTTGCTGATGGAATCATGCCAAATGAGTGGAATTATACTCACATTTGCTTGATCCCAAAAGTTCCTACTCCATCTTCTATGTCAGAGCTGCGTCCTATATCCCTCTGCTCGGTGATATACAAAATTTTAGGGAAGATTCTATCTAAGCGGTTGCAGCCATTACTACCGCAAATCATCTCTCCGGGTCAATCTGCCTTTGTATCTCAAAGACTTATCAATGATAACATAATCATGGCTCACGAAATTATTCATGGTCTCAGAACGAATCAGTTACATTCGCAGGACTACATGGCCCTCAAAACAGACATGTCAAAAGCCTATGATAGGCTAGAATGGAGATATCTTTACATGATTCTTCGAAGATTGGGATTCAACGAGATTTGGATCAAATGGATAGCCTCTTGCATATCGACTGTCACATATGCCGTTTTAATTAACGGGAAGCCTCATGGATGTATAGTACCTCAAAGAGGACTCCGTCAGGGAGACCCACTATCCCCGTTCTTATTCATCATCGGTACAGAAGGGCTAATTCATCTTCTCAAAAAATCAGAACAAAGAGGGTTAATCTCAGGTTTTAAATTCAACAACGATGGTCCATCGATCTCTCACTTATTATATGCAGATGATAGCTTATTTGTGTGTCAGGCTCTAATGAATCAATGGCAAGAACTGAAGTTAGTTTTACAGCATTACTGTTCTGCTAGTGGCCAAATCATTAATCTGCAAAAATCTTCTTTCACTTTTGGAGCTCACGTGGACTCTTATGTTAAAGCTGCAATTAAACATGACTCAGGGATTGATTCAGAAGGAGAAAATGGGATTTACCTAGGTCTCCCTGAGTGTTTTAGTGGCTCAAAAATTGCATTATTGCAGTTCATTCATGAAAGATTGAAGAACAGACTTTCCGGTTGGTTTTCTCGAAGCTTGTCTCAAGGTGGCAAAGAGATTCTTATCAAAGCAGTTGGACTAGCGATGCCGATCTATGCAATGGGAGTTTTCAAACTCCCTAAATCAACGTGCACCAGCCTGACCAAAGCGATGACAGATTTTTGGTGGAACTCAAAAGAAGGGAAAAGAAAAATTCATTGGCATCGTTGGGAGAAATTATGTATCGAGAAGAAATATGGTGGTTTAGGATTTAAAGATCTCCAGGCTTTCAATCAGGCATTACTAGCAAAACAGTCTTGGAGAATTTTAAATAACCCCTCTTCTCTTATAGCTCAGTTCTTAAAGAGTCGATATTTTCCTAATGGATCAATTTTGTCAGCCTCTGTCGGAAAATCCCCTTCATTTGCGTGGCGTAGTTTACTTCATGGCAGAGATTTACTAATCTCTGGTTTAAATCGAAGAGTTGGAAATGGCCAAAGCATAAATATTTGGGAAGATCCTTGGATAAACGACGGAGTGATGAGAACACCATTGCTTAAAGATTATATGGTCAATCTAGATCTCAAGGTGGCTGAGATTATAGACTTCCCAAATAAATATTGGTTAAGAGACAAGCTGAACAATTTATTTCTCCAAAGAGACATAGATTTGATCTTAGCTACAAAACCAGCAGTATGGAAATCTGATTTTTGGATTTGGCGACATACTAAGGGGGGTAATTATTCGGTGGCCTCAGGTTACAAGATAGCTTTTCAAAGTTTGAATCAAGATCTAATTCAAGAAATGAGCCAATTACCCTCAGCAAATATAATTAAGGAGAAGATATGGAAATGCCCAACTCCCCCTAAGATACGAGTTTTTTTGTGGAAGGCCATCTCACAAGCCCTACCCGCGGCTAACCTTTTGGATTCAAAAGGAGTAAAGGTGGACCAAAGATGCCAATCATGTGGTGAAAAAGAAGAGTCAATCAATCACATCTTATTCACTTGTTCTTTTGCAAGACAAGTTTGGGCTCTATCCTCTTTTCCCCACCCGGAAAATGGTTTTCATGAGCAATCTTTATATGTTAACTTGGCTCAGGTTCTTGGTTTTGATCGGATTTTGACTATTACCTCTGAAACCTTAAGCAAAGCTCCTTGGATTGTTTGGTTTCTTTGGAAAAATCGTAATTATCTTGTTTTTGAAGGGAGAAGATTTTCACCTATGGAAGTAGTTGCAAAATCTGATTTGGAATGGTCATGTTGGAATGATATACAGGAAAATCAAGAGGCCACGCGAGAAGGTACGTTTCAATCAGATCCAACAAAGAGACTTGGTTGGGAAAAGCCTCCTGCTAATTGGTTAAAATGCAATATTGGCTTTGCTAAAGCTAAGAATTCTTCTTATAATGGAGGAGCATGGGTTCTTAGAAATGATCAAGGTCATGTACTCCTTCATAGTCGTATGGCTTTCTTTGGTATTACACAACCTTATGACCTTGCTTCTCAAGTTTGTCAATGGGCAATTCAAAGCATGTGGCAACTTCATCTTGATGGAATCATTTTCGCTGTGGAATCTGGGCATTTGGTTGATGCCATTTCAAATCCAGATCTTTGGCCAGATCTTTCTGTAGAGTCACACACTCTTTTATCCGAGCTTCACACATTGTCAAGGTGGAAATTTTGTTTTGAAAGACCCTCTGCAAATTTAGGAGCCTTTCGCATTGCGGCTAGTGTGGTGAGAGTTGCCCGTCTACAATCTTATGTGGCCAATGGACCGCCTTGTTGGCTTGCATCTTTATTCCAAGCTGAAAGTGCTTAAGTCCCTGTCTTGTTGTTTCTCTCTGTTTTGGTTTTGGCTAGTAATCTGCTCAGAATGATTATTGTTTATTCTGGGTCTTATGTAAACTTTCTCAGATAATATTATTTGTGTCAAAAAAAAAAAAAGTTAAAAATATATATATTTCAAACGAAAGTTTCACCATGCATTTTAGCCATTCTTATTAACGTGTTTATATAAGTAAGGCTTAAATTGTTGGAATTTTAGAAAAATTAATAAGAACTACAACATGAGATTTCTTGAGTACATATTTTATATTGATATTATTCGGTTTTGATGCATTTTAGTGGATATTTATGTCTGTTATTATGCATTATCCAAGTGTTTTTCTTGAAATTTGATATTTTTTACCGGTTTCTAGGTTATCAGGTTGTTATGCAACAAAAAGATTGATTTTTGCACGAAACAGATGCAAATTGACATATGCAGTTGTAGAGTCCAACATAAGGGTCAAAAGTTTGCCTATGTTTTACAGAATTGAATTTGTTAGGTTCTTAGTCTAAACTTGTTTTTAATGCATGAATTAGAGTAGCTAACTAGTTTATTGATATTATAATTATAAACGCAAAGAGATTTGGTTTAGAAGTCTGATCTAGTCTAGATGAATAAGTGTTCTTGCTTGCGAGAGTATTGTCTTGAATGCTTAAATTATGAACAATTGAATATGAACTTTATTGCATGATTGAATTCGTATGATACAACAAGAGTTTGTTTATAATAATATTGCCATAGGAGATTATTCTATTTGTGTCTTTCATGTTGAGAACTATTTTCAAAGTAAAATTCTGCATGTTAATCTTGGCTTTTAAACCTGAATATCTGTGGAATTTTTTCTAATGCTTGACGCTTTTGTTTCATTGCTTACAACCGTTTAATTAATTACTATTTTGATTCCTTCACAAAGAATGTTTTTATTTTGTCTTAGCTTGATTTAAGAAAAACTAAATGTTGTACTGTTTGGTCTATGTGGGATTCGATCTTATCTATACTACTGTGATATGTTCTATGCAATGTAGTTTAAGATTTAAATTCTATCTCTATCAAATATATATTTGAAAATAATAAATAACCTGGTAATTGTTATTTATACTTTTTTATTTTGTAGAATTTTTTTATGTATTGAGATTTGAATTATTGAACTAATACATAATCTCATATATATATATATATATATATATATATATATATATATATATATATATTACTTTATGTATAATCTCAGTCTTCTCACTCATTATATGAATATAAAATCACATTTTTAGTAGAGTTTATATTATTGAGTCTATTTGTTGTAATNTTAATTATATTTTCAAAAATAAATAAATTAAAATGAATTTTTGTATGGAGTGAAAAAAATATTGGTTACATTTATTCTTTAAAGATGATGTTTTAACTTTTTATTTATTTTTTACAATATTTGATATTTTAGATAAAGTTNACATATTTATGATATCGAAAATCACACTTCACAACTATTTTCACAACTATTGGCTTCATTTTTAACCAATAGTAATTAGAGAAATATAATATCTAATGTTATTAAACTAACGAATAAATATTTTTTAAAATGTAAAATTTAATTTTATTAATATGTGTGAAAAATTCAAAACATATCAAATGTTCATGAACAACGCGAACATACTTTTCTTTATAAAAAATTGATTACTTCTTGGGATATACTTAAATGGCAATTTCGTAATAAAACATCAATCTCATGCCTTAATTAACAAAGACTCTGATTCTACCCGTTGAGCTCGTCTTGTCTCGATCAACTTTTCAACATTATTATTATAAAAAAAACTATCTTCTTCTCTGTCTGAGAACAAACTCTCTCTCTTTTTTCCTTCCACTTTCATAAATCATCACAATGTCTGAATCTGATAACTCAAAATTTCACAAGCTTACTAACAAATCCTCAATTTTCGGACTAAACCTTTACTTAATAATCGCAATCTCTTCAGTTTTCTTCTTACTAATCTCACTCTTAATCTTTCTTTTCATTTGTTTAAATCGAGTTTCACGCGCTCGTAAAATGCGCGTGAAACACAATTCTGGTTCAACACCACTTGTTTCTAATGAGTTATTAAAGATCGGAAAATTTATAAACTCTGATGAAACAAAAAGTGAAGTTGTTTTAGTTGTTAATGAGTTTGATGATTTGTCGGTGGTTTCAAGTGGTGGTGGTGGTGGTGAAGTAATGGGATGGGGAAGAAAGTATAATTTGAAAGATCTTGAGATTGCGACACGTGGATTTTCCGATGAGAATGTTGTCGGAGAAGGTGGTTATGGTGTTGTTTATAAAGCTGATTTTAGCGATGGTTCTGTTGCTGCTGTGAAGAATCTTCTTAATAATAAGTAAGTTTTTTCTATAAAAAAATTTCTTAAAATTTGATTAAATTACAAGGAATTCCTTCTAATACTACTAAAATATTTCAAAATTCTAAAAATATTATTAAACTGTTTTTTAAAAAAATATATATATATATCACAACAAATAAAAAATTAATTTTAAAAGTCTAAAATTTAAAAACTTAACTGAGGCTTTTAGCTCTGGTGGTAAAGAGTTCACATCTGTGAATTCCGCCACCTGGATTCGAATTCCGGCTACTGTCAATTAACATGGTGTGAAGTTCAGCGGTCCTCCTAGATATTTTTGGTTATTGCGAACGCTTTGAACCTAGTCAGAGTCCTTCGAGGCTCTGGATACCATGATCATAAAAAAAAATTAAAAAACTTTAGCTTAGATCACTAATTAGAGTTTTAAGTTTAGTTTTAAAGGTAGTTGGTTTTGTTTTTGAGGTTTATAGTTTAAATTTGTTGTATTATTGAAAAAAAATATTTTTGTATTGTTTTTAAAAAAATTGATATATATTTAAAAAATTTTGTAATATTTTTGAAAATTTTGAAATGTGTTATTTTTGGAATATATTTAATTATTTTTGGTACTTTTGAGAATTTATTAAAGTTAATTTTGAAATATTTTTAGATTGATTTTTTTTTTTTTTTGAATTTTGGATCTTGTCTAGTATAATAAATATTATTACAACATTCTGACATTGTTACATTTATTACATTTCACGGACTCCGTAATTCTTGGGTCAAGACTTTATTGGTACTTGATTTTTATTATTTTAAATTACTTTAGTTGTTGTCTTCTTCGCTTATTTCCAACCCAAGAAAATGGCGAAACATATTTTTATATTAAGAGCATTTTCTCCACCTAATTTATTTGATATAGTAATCTTTCTGTTTTTAGATGATAATGTTTTAAAAATTTTCACACAAATTAAAAAAAAGCATTAATATTAAGCTATAAATATATCATTTTATTATAACTAAACTTTTTCCATAACAATGTAATGTATTAGTAACAATTTAATAACTTTAAAATCTTCAAATATATTTTTAAAAAATTTACAATTTATTATTAACTATACATAGAAAACCAAAAAAATCTATCTTTTTAAAACAAAATAAAAAACCTAGAAAATTTATTAATACGATATAGAAGACCGTATATAATTATGGTTTTTTCTCGGATACAATATAATTGATCTTTTGTACGTAATACACAGATTAATCAATTGCTCATTTATACGAATAAATTTTCAAAAACCATACTTAATTTACCGATATGATTAAACCATTACAAGTAATCACAATAAAAAATTTGATTACCCAAATAAAACAAAAAATTAACTTAATTTAAAATTTTTAGTTAAATAAATAAATTTTTGAAATTTATGTGTGCAAATAAACAGTTGAGTAGTTTGTAATGTATATTAAATAGCCAATAAATCTAGGAAAAAATAATAATATATTTGAAAGATAAAAATTCGTCTAGCCATATAATTATGAAATTCTTGAGTCCAATCTATGTAAAGAGTAAAACAAATTTGACCTTTAAAAAAACAAAAATCAAAAGAGTAAAAAACACAAGAAAAATAAACTCCTTATGCTTTAATTTGTTCTTTATTCTCTATTAATTATTTCTTTAATCTTTTTCCTTTAGTCTTTAAACTCTCTTTTGTTTTAGTCTTTTCCTTTAAATGATGAGTATAATCTTGCTGGAAAAATAAACAATTATTCCATTTAGGTAGCAAAATTGTATAAATCTATTATATATATTTTTTAAATGTTAGGCTTGACAGATTCATGTTGTTGGTTGAAGCACAACAACCAAAAGTTTGATGCCATTTTTTAATAAAAATATTTAATTTTGTTTTTATTCATAGTATTGTTTTATAAGCAACTTAAGATCTTGATATATTAAATAGATATATTTAATTGATGGTAAAAAAAATGTTATTAATTTATAGGGGCCAAGCAGAGAAAGAGTTTAAAGTTGAAGTAGAAGCAATTGGGAAAGTAAGACATAAAAACTTAGTTGGTCTTATGGGATATTGTGCTGACAATGCTCAAAGGTACTAAATAAGAAACTAAATTCTAATGAATCAAAGTGAATTTGTAAATAGTATTTTTTACAATATTCAACGACAATAATTTCATGTTCTAAAATACCATATTTCCAATTATTATAAAATACAGTTAAAATGATTTTTCTTTATAAAATACCATAAAAATAAATAGGCCTGGGCATTTTAACCGAATCAAATAAACCGAACCGAATTTAGTTCGGTTCGTTCGGTAGGGTTTATTCGGTTAGTTTGGTTTATTTTAGCACAAATTTTATTTTAGTTCGGTTTTCGGTTCGGTTCGGGTTGGCGACATTTTTTTTTTACTAAATTAACCGAACCAAACTGATCCGAACCGAACTTGCTAAAATAAACCGAAAAAGCCGAAAAAATCGAAAAAAACAGAAAAACCAAAAATTTTAACCGAAATTAAAATTTTCGAATCGAACAAACCGAACTTCAAAAACAAAAAACCGAACCGAATAAACAGAATGCCGAACCGAGCCGAACCAAACTAAAGTTCGATTCAATTCGACTAAAAAAATGAACCAAAAAACCAAAAACCGAACAAACCGAACCGAATAAACCGAACTAACCGAATGCCCAGCCCTAAAATAAATATTGAATCGTAAGATATCTAAAATTTAAAGTATAGGGTTTGGTTTCACTAACTAAAATTTAGAGTTTAGTTTTGAAAGAGTTAGAATTTAGTTTATTAGGTTTAAAGTTTAAATTTAAAATTACAATTAAACCTATTTAAAAAATTTGGTATTTAATATGATGTGAAAAAAAAAAATGAGAATGTGATATTTTCGGAATACAACTAAAAAATGTGGTACTTTTAAGATGCTCTCATTTGGTAAACTCTTAAATTTATAATTAATCTAAAAATGTCAAAGTTAATTCTTTGTTTCTTGAATTTAGGATGCTTGTGTATGAATATATTGATAAT
>OVBE01009802.1:0-15657 GCA_900406425.1 Iberis pinnata
GGCAGATCTATAGAAGGGCATTCTATTCTCCCAGCAAATAGCAGCACCAAGTTTGCCGAAAGGTGTGTCGTAAACGGGGATGGTTGATCCATCCCCGAAACCCCATATGCAACGTTCCATACCTGTTGGCATGACTTTACGGTGCTTACCCAAAAATTCACCTTCCGAACTGAAGAAAAGCGCTGTGCAATAGAGTGTATACCCATCTTTCTCTATCGCCCCCATCACTAAGTACACATTGTTTTTCCTCGCAAATTGCCCCAATTTTTCTACTTCAGGACCTTTAAATCCAAACAAATAAGCAAGAAAGAGTATTGATGTAATATTCTACACGTTTGACAAAAATTGCTTTAAATAATCGTAAACATCAAATTTTATGGAAAAAACTCTAAAATTGTGAACGAACCATTTGAACTTCCAACTTTTAACATTGAGTCATTTAAAACATATATTTTCACATACTATTAAGTAACTTTTTTCCTTTAAAAAAGTCAATCGTAACAAAAGTTAAAAATTCACTTTTTAGGAGGTAAAACGACTTAGTCAACATAAAATTCGTGATTTAAATAGCTAAATCTAAAAATTTGGAGGGGGGGAGAGGTTTGAATGGGTCTTTAAAAGTTCATGGTTTTTTGCTTAATTTTAAAAGTTCAGGTCTTATTTACAAATAAATAAGACTCAAACTATCATGAAAAACCTATCAAAATAAGATAAATAAAATTTTTAATTGAGCTAAGATATAATCATATTAACTATTTTCTTGAATTTTGTTTGTCTTTAAGCTAGTCATGCTTATCGCTATTGGTTTATCATTTTAGACACATAAACCTTAGCATTGAAAATCAAATTATCCATTCACCTTTTAAACATTTATTTTAAAAAATTTGGACTGAGATCCCCTAGGCGAGAGAAGTTAATGAATAACTTGATTATCAACGTTAATGTTTATTTGTTTAAAACTTTAAGTTTAGAAACCAATAGTTATGAGCATGACTCGCTTCTTTGAGTGGATGTAGATGTAGTTTGCGAATTTACGGTTTAATCATGAATTCATTCGAAATAACATTTTAATAAAAGTGTAACACATTTGAGTTCCCCCTTTTTGGGATAGTCTTTTGTTTGTACAAATTTGAGTTCTTTTTTTTTGGGATAGTCTTTTGTTTGTTTGAAGACAAACAAAAGGGAAGTATGCAATAATTGATATGATTGTATTTTTGCTTTATTTTTTCAACCGTAAGCTAAAACATCATGAACTTTTAAAATTAGAAAAAAATCATAAACTTTTAAAGAACCATTTAAACCTATAATTTTTTAAATTTAATCATTTAAATCACGAAATTTCATGTGGAGAAAGCCAATTTAACCCAAAAAATCAAATTTAAGTTCAGGTTGACTTTTAGGAGGGGGGCAAAATGATTAAGTTAATGAAAATAAATGTTTAAATGATTAAATCTTAAAAGTTAAGGGTGTTAGATCAAAAGTTCAAGATCTTTGAAAGTTTAAGGTGTTTTTGGCATTTTTCAAAAAGAAAAATGTAATATTCTATTTAAAAGGATTAAAAATTAAATATAAAGATACAAAACAATCGACTCACTACTAATTAATTGTAAATTAAAAATCAATAATTCAAACATGGTATTTAATATGATATGCGGTCCAACTCAAAATTGATCATCATTTTTTACTAAATTTATGGTTCAAGAGATCTACTAAAATGTCTTTAGTCCTAATAAATTCTTTGTGCTCAACTAAACAACTCAACTCAGTCATTAGATGCTTGCTCCAGCAAAGTCGTATCTAAAAGTAGTTAAGTTTGGTCCGAATTTATTCTCCAAAACATAGACATATAATAATATATATGTTACCAGGAACAACGATGGCAGAAGCATGATACGTGCGGAACTCATCACGACCTTCTTCGTTGTGAACACCAACAGCTATACCGAACCTAAACCCACGAGGATAACCGCCTATGAACCCCTCCGGAAACACCACTAGTTTCGATCCGTTACTCGCAGCCTCGCCGATTAACTTCTCCGCCTTTTCTAAAGTGGCCGGAGTGTTGTTATAGACGGTGGAGGCTTGGACGATGGTGGCTCGTACGATGGTCGGTGAAGCAACGCCATCAACAGAAGCTACTTTATTGACACTTGCCATTTTGACTGACATATATTAGCACTTCAAGGCATGCAACACTTATTATATAGACTTTTTTCTTCTTATCCCAAATTAAAAGAGTAGTGAGATCTATCGACTAATTGGACGTGGAAAAATCTAAGATATGGAGATTCTAGAGTCACGGCTGCCACATATTTGATGGAAAGATATCTGGTCCAACATATCCTATATTAGAAAGAAAAACTTTTTAATTTTTTTTTTAATTTGTAATAAATTATATGATATGTATTAGCAAGATTTTTTTTTATTTAGGATTTGATTTTTTATTTAATTTTAATTTACTAAATTTATTTTTAGTTTCTTACAAAAATATAATTTTTTAAAAAATTTTGAATATAATATAACATAATAACATTTAAAATAGCAAATAAGCAAGTGGCTCAATGGTAGTCACATCTGCATCAATGATATCTACCAGGATTTGAATTCTACTTCTCTAAGTTGAGAGAGAATTACTTAGACACTAGGATATGACAAAAGAATAAATAACATTTTGAATAAATAATATAAAAGTTGTTAGTATTTAAAATATTTCATCTCATATATATTAAAATGGAAGACTTTGTAAAAAAAAACTTTTAATTTGTAATAAATTGCATGATATGTCATTAGCAAAAAATTTTCTCATTTAAATTAAGAATTCGTTTATATTTAATTTTAATATACCAAATTATGAAAAATTATTATTACGAGGTGCGATTAAATCGGCGATTTCTAGGTCACAGCAACTTGCCTTTTTTGCTTCTCACACAAGGTTTCCCCTAGCCACCGGCTATCGCCGGTAATGGCTGTCCCACCGGCAAAGTCTGGTGTTTCCCTTGGCTCTGCTTCATGTTCATGGTCACAACTTCTTGGAGGCTCACAGACTCGCCTTGATGGTTCCAACGCACCTTTCATTATCGACAACGGAGTTGCCTCCGTCACCGAACCTAAACAATTACGAGACAATCCCCAACCTCTTTGGCACAACTTTCTTGTTGGCTATTTCATCGGATCCACTCTGCATATTGGAAAGATACACGCAATCGTAAATCGCCTTTGGAATCGTGACGGAAAAGGAACAAAGATTGATGTTCAAATCCTCCAGGACGATACAGTTTTATTCGGAATTGATTCTCCAGAGACTCGTAATAATGTGTGCCGTAAAAAGTATTGGCACATCTCTGATGTCTTGCTCGTTATGCTAGAATGGTGTCCCTCAAAGGCTTTAGAGAAACCCGACCTTGCATCTATGCCTCTATGGGTTGACTTTCGTAACGTTCCTGACTACTTATTCTCTCATGCAGGTTTTTGTTTTCTCGGTGACATCGTCGGAAAAGCACAAAAACTACACCCCAACACCGAAAAAAGTGCATACGCTTAGACGTCGCAAGGGTTCTCGTTATTGTTAATCTAGATGGCGATCAAATTGACCAAATCCAGTTAGATATGAGGATAAACCTATGCTTGTCTCTTTTCCTTGGCTTCCTCCTAAGTGTTCCCATTGCAATGCTTGGGGTCACAAACTTCAGGACTGTAAGAAAAGACCAGTGACTATCACACCTACCAATGAAACTACAACAGAGCAAACAGCAACAATTGATCAGTCTCATGTCTCGGACTCCTCTGTCCCAATGACCAATACGACGTCTACGGAACCATCTGCTGTTGCTTCCAAATCCCCAAGTCAAACAAATCCTAGCCATGAAATCAATGAGCAAGCTCCTTCGATTTCAATACCAGCTTCTTCCCAACCTGAAACAATTCCTTTATCTACTCATGATATTGCAAATTCTCAACCACTAGTTAATGACACTAATGCTTTATCTAACAATGATATTACAGGTTTTCAACAAAAGGTCACGGACTCCATTGAAGAACTTCGACTGATCATCCCCCGTAGAGAAAACTCCTCGCTTGCTACAGTCTCGTTAATTGAACCGGATTTTCAAACTATCATTCTGGGACAGGCTTCAGGATATGTTCCTTCATACCAGCACGTAGATTCCGGAGCTCAAGATAGCATTAGTGATTGGTCCATCGTCACTCGCCATCACGGCATAATCCCATCTCCTGGAAAAGTAATTGCCTCTCTGTCACAGACTCGCGTCAACGTATCACCATCCAGATTCAATGTTCTCGCAGTAGACACTAATGATGAAGAAGACGAAACAGAGGAGGGACAAATAGTTGAAAATGCCCATGCTTTCAAGGCTGATGTGCAATCCCGACAGATTCCCCGAGCCAAGGCGAAAACTCAAGACCTTCCTGCAATTATAGCATCATGGAAACTCTCCAAACACGTCACAACCAAAAAACATCCATCCGTCTCCACTCGGAGACAATAATGTTAAATGTCGTTATTCGCATGGAACATCAGGTGGTTTAATTAATCCCTTAAACATAATGTTGTCTGTCAATGGATTCTCTCTTCGAAACCTGAATTTGGTTGTTTATTGGAAACTCGTGTACAACTTGAAAACTTTTCTCGTGTCATGCAGGACTCTATGCCCGGTTGGCAAGCGATTCACAACTACTCATCCCATAGATTGGGGCGCATCTGGGTTTCTTGGCGTGATGACGTTATTGTCACGCCTATTCTTACCACTTCTCAACTTATTTCCTCCTTAGTCACCTTATCATCTGGTGATGTTATACTCATTTCTTGCGTCTACGCTTCTAACTTTCAGGCTGATCGTGTTCATCTTTGGCGAGACTTACATGAAAGTCGAAGGATTTTTAGATCAATGCCTATCCCATGGCTCATCTATGGTGACTTCAATGAAATCTTTTCGATCACGGATCATTCACAGCGCACAATCACCGGTCTTAGTGGCATGAGAAATTTTCAGGAATTTGTTAACACTAGCGATTTATTGGATATGTCCTCTGTAGGGCGGAGATTCATCTGGTGGAATCATCGTGAATCAAATCCTATCGGGTAAAAGCTTGACTGTGCCTTGATTAACGACGAGTGATTTGCTGAATATCCTCGTTCTTATGCAAGTTTTAAAGCAAATGGAGTTTCCGACCACGCCCGATGTGTCATCCACTTCTCCACACATAATACCTCAGCTCGTAAACTATTAAAATTCAATAACTACATCACTGATCATACCCTTTTTATGCAGGTTGTCGTCGAGAGCTGGTCTTCAACACCACTTATTCTTGCATCTCGCATGGCCTTGCGGTTATTTTACCTCAAGCTTAAAGCTCTAAAACCCGATCTTCGCAGTCTTAACTCCACAGTTTCTGGAGATTTACCTAATCGCACATGTGCTGCTTACGTTCTTCTATGTCAATGTCAGGCACAAGTCTTACAAAACCCGACGCCGGCAGCCATTGTCGCAGAGACTCATGCAGCAAATACCTGGTGTTTCCTTGCTCATGCCGAAGAAATCTTCTACCAACAACGTTCACGGATTCAATGGTTACGCAATGGTGATCATAACACCAATTATTGTCACTGTGTTGCTAGCACCCGGGTAGCTCGCAACACGATCAAACATCTACTCCTAGATTCGGGTGAGGTCGTAACAGATCTTTCATCCATGAAAGACGCAGCTGCTGATCACTTTAATACCTTCCTACAACTTGCACCAGCCTCAACACCTATCTTGGATCTTGCTAACATGATTAACTACCGATGCTCCGAGGAGGCAGCCAATGCATTGTGTGCACCTGTTTTGGGTTCGGAGATTAAAGACACTCTTTTCGCCATGCCAAGTAACAAGGCTCCCGATCCCGATGGTTTCACCACAGAGTTTTATAAAGCTGCATGGCCAATAATTGGCTCAGATGTCATAGCGGTGATTCAGTCCTTTTTCCTTTACGGTTTCCTACCATGTGATATCAATGTAACGCTACTAGCCCTTCTTCCTAAAGGCGATACTCAGGAGACAATCAGAGATTACCGTCCCATCTCGTGCTGTAACATCATATACAAGATTATTTCAAAAATCTTGACAAACTTGCTGAAATTATTGCTTCCGGATTTTATTGAACCGAACCAAAGCGCATTTTTCAAGGGCCGTCTACTCCTCGAGAATGTTTTACTAGCCACTAAGCTCGTCAAAGATTACCACAAGTCTTCAATTCCCTCTTGTTGTACTCTTAAATTGGACATCTCGAAGGTTTTTGATACTGTTAATTGGGATTTTCTCATTTATGTTTTACAAGCTATGCACTTACCCGCGCGATTCATACAGTGGATCCACTTGTGTATCTCCACTGCAACGTTCACGGTATCTGTCAATGGGGAGCTTGTAGGGTATTTCCCTAGTAGGCGCGGTCTTCGTCAAGGTTGCGTCCTTTCTCCGTACTTATACGTAATAGCTAACAATATCTTGTCTAAGCTTTTAAATGCAGGAGCAACCTCATGACTTTTTGGGTACCACCCTCTCTGCCGCGAAATCGGTCTCACACATCTCTGCTTCGCTGACGACATCTTAGTCTTCACTGACGGGGTAGCTAGCTCACTCAACGGTGTCTTCTAGATTATTACTAGGTTCGGATCTGCCTCGGGACTACTTGTCAATGTCCGCAAATCACCAATATTTCTTGGTGGTCGTAGCAGCTTAACCTTAATCTCTGCGTACGAACTATTGGCATCAAGCAAGAAGCTCTTCCGATTCGGTATATGGGACTGCCACTAACGACAAAACGTCTAACAAGAGCAGATTGCTACCCTTTAATCGATCAAATTTGTTCCCGAATGACAGCATGGGCTACTAAGTTTTTATCTTATGCAGGTCGATTACAATTGATTAAATCGGTAATCGTTAACACGGTTAGTTTCTGGCAGTCAGCGTTCCGTTTTCCCAAGTTCTGCCTTCGTGAAATAGACAGTCTCTATAGCAATTTCCTATGGTCTGGATCTCCGTCCTCGCAACACATGGCTAAGGTCGCTTGGAATGACGTATGCTCCCCGAAAAATACGGGTGGTCTTGGTATTCGTAAGTTTGATGATACTTCTCTGGTTTTTTCTCTTGCTCTCATTTGGCGTTTAGTGTCAAATACAGGCTCATTATGGGTAGCTGTGACGAAGCACTATCTAATCAGAGACTCAACATTCTGGGACCTTGCAAGCAATACTCGAGGATCTTGGATCTGGCAGAAGCTTTTGAAGATCCGTCATATCGCAGCACCATTCTTACGTCACTCCATCGGCGATGGGCAAACGACATCGTTCTGGTTTGATGATTAGACAAGGCTAGGACCACTCATCTCTCTCACTGGGGACGCAGGAATCAGAGAACTAGGCATTCCTTGCTACGTCTGCATAGCGCAAGCAGCATCACCACACCAATGGTTGATCCGAAGATCAAGAGTTCCAGCGATGTGTGATCTTCATGCCACAATACTACAATTGCTTATACCTCGCAATTCCAGGGAACCAAATTCAATTCTTTGGCGCAACAAGCACGACAACTATCCGCCACACTTCTCCTCCTCTTGCACATGGCAACAGTTAAGCTCTTCTCGCTCTATTATCCCTTGGTTCTCCTCTGTTTGGTTTCCACAATCTATACTTCGCTACGCGTTTGTCTCTTGGCTTGTATGATTGATAGTTTATCCACTGGCGAGACAACAGGGCACACCAACACCATGTCCTCTATATGGGGAGCCTAATGAGTCACGGGATCATCTCTTTTTTGCTTGCCCATACAGCTTCACTGTGTGGTCCAACATCACAGCTTCTATTTTGCGTTCACGGCTTACTCCGGATTGGTCTCGAACCATAGCTTCTCTTCGTCATCGTAGCCTCTCAACACTAGACAAGATTCTAATCAAGCTTTGCTTCCAATCCGCCGTTTACAGTATTTGGCGTGAAAGGAATAATCGTCACCATCAAAAACCACACCAATCTACTTCTTATCTCCAATCGATGATCACTAGTTGTATCACAGATAGATTGACCAACTTACGGTACAATCCAGCCTCAAGATATCATGGACTTCACGCTCGTTGGCTTTCTTTTCAGGCATATGCTTCGAAGCCACCACCCTTGTGACAACTTATGCATCTATTTGATACATACTTCTCATATGTACGCTTTTAGGTTGTGTCTCAGCGATTGTACTCTTTTTCATGTTACTAGTTTTATCCCACAGGGTTTTCTAGTAACAGGTTTTAACGAGGCATCTCTGAACACTCATCCCACCTACATAAACGTTCATTTCTTTGATTTATAAATTTAAAATTTCATCAAAAAAAAAATATACCAAATTAATCTAATAGTTTATTTTCTAAGAAAATATAGTTTTAAAAAAACTTTGAATATTATATAACATATATTTTTAAATATATAAATTATATATTTTAAGTTATCCAATTTATACATGAAAGAGTAATATATTTATTATGTTTTACATAATATAATTATATATTTTCTATTATATCATCACATTTTTATTTTGTTATTTATGTATTTATATTTGTTGAAAAATTCCATAATTATTATTTAAAAAATTATACTATGATATGTAAAATTTAAGTCATACTACCATAATTTTGAAATTGGACTGTGTAACATATTCCCGTGCATAGCGCGGGATATCATCTAGTTATATATTATAAATATTGTGGCCCATGTGGGAGTGGTGACAAGAGTTAGGGTAGAACCCGTGTAAAACTGGATTAAGGAAAAACGACTTAAATATCTTTCGTAAACAATATAAAATCGGAAAAAACAGCTGCATAATTGAGAAGATGTTATTTTTCCTTAATTTTTTAAATCTTCTGTAGTGCCATGGATATATGTGATTTTAGGATCTTAGGATAAAACCACAGCGAGACCAATTCGGATGTACTTAAAAACGAAATCCACAAACTAAGATATAATGATATAATCTCGAAGAAAACTTACTAGAAAGGAAAAGAAGAGAAGTCGTGAGAGATTTTCTTTGTGGAAAAAGACGTGACGAATGAATGAAAGGAGACTCGAAATATATAGGCGAGCAGCTTGTGTGCGAGCCATAAGAGGTTGAGGATCGTGCGGGATCGCGTCCGAGATTAGTAGAGCGAATCGAAGCAAAAAAATCGGGACGGTTACAACCGATTCAACGTGCGCGATATGGAAAGAACCCATCCGGTTTGGGTTACGAATCCTGTTAGGCAATTGGGTTTATTTAATTTAAACCAAAATAAATGTGGATCCAAAATTTCATAGAAACTTTCTCCAAAAAGTCTTCTTCTGCTTGGCCCATTTCCAATGACCCAATGACCCAACCCGAGCCGAGCCGGTCGCTCGGTCGGTGGCGACATGCACATGTGGGTGGTCCATCTCTCTCCAATACACCATAATGTACTCAACCCAACTGAACTTAACCATGTTTTGTCCCATATATATATATTAGTAAAAGTTTGTTCTCGCTTCCAATGTATGATAAGTTACATTTGTTGCACTTAGTCAATTCTAAGTCAACATTTTACATGTTTAAGTTACTCTCATTTTATCTCCATTTCTCATTAAAATGACACTCATATTTGACAAGTGTATATTCCATTTTATGGTGCTCATTACAAGGTTTCTGATGCACCCATAATCTGGTCATTCTGATGAACGACTACACCGGAAAACTCGCCGGAACATTGGTTAATATCACTTTTCAAAAAGTTTAGTTCCAACGGTTGGCGCGTTCTAAAAAACGAGCAAGAGTTTAAGGTCTCGTCTTTTTGTGTCACATTGATCTCTAGACCACAGTAGACTGGCCTAATAATCTAAACTCCATACATAGGAGAAAATGCACTCGCTATGAAAGTGACCAAATTTGATCTCTGATAAGAAGAGGTAACATACTATTAGACTACTTGCTCGGTCTCATCTTTCTACAATTCTTATTTTTGTTCTTTATAATAATTACTAGTTGAAATCTATAATTTCTTTTAAAAACGAATGAGACTTTCGGGTAATTTTTTAACTAATTTTTGAATGATGTTGTTATCTGGTTTGGTACCCTGATCAAGGATCCGATTTTACGATTTGACCTAGTAGATCTTGTCCCGAATATGATGATTTCGTGGGCTTTACACCGAGCTCATCAACATGGGCCCATTGCAGCCCAAAATGAAGTTCACCTCGGTATAAGAAGACAAGTTATAATTAAGGAAAATTTTGTTTAAAGGAATATTTCCAAGTATATAGGAATAATATTATGTAAAAAATTTAACCTAAGAATCCCCTTAAACATGTCTATAAATAGAGATTCTTAGGTTAAATATAGGGTATCGAAAATCAACTCAATACATAAGAATTCTTTGATTAATTTGTTCATCAAATTTTACTCGTAAAACTCTTGGTTCAACAAATGACAACGGTCATTCTGAAGCCACAAACAAAGCAATCTTGGATGGTCTCAAAAAACGTTTAGAAATGAAGAAAAGCCTCTGGGCAGATGAGCTCGATGGCGTACTTTGGTCATAATGGACCACACCTTGGTCGTGAATAAATAGCCCTCCCTTCTCCCTATCCCATGGGATCGAGGCTCTCGTTCCAGTCAAGGTTTACGTGAACACGATTCGCTGAGTAATTATTCTGAACGACGTCAATATCGATAGTGAACTCCTAGAACACCATCTCGACGATCTTGAAGAACAAGGGGACAAAGCCTTGCTACGAATACAAAACTACTAGTCAATCGCAACTTGGTTTTATAACCGGAACGTCAAGACACAATGATTCATTGAGGGGGACCTCGTTCTTCGCGAAACCTTCTCTAATACTACCGAACACAAGGCTCGAAAGCTCAGCGCAAGATGGAAAGGCCCTTACCTAGTGTCCCATGTCGTCAAAGACAGAGTTAATGAACTCATGACTATGGCAAGCAAAACCAATTTCTCACTCCTAGAACGCCAGGAAACTAAATAAATTTTATTTCTAAAAAAAGAACTATAGATTGCTTGATCCCAACATGTGGGTACGTAGACTGCCTCAACGAGGTTCATCTGTGCCCCCCCCCCCAAAAAAAGGGGGGGGGGNATACGAGGTTACGTCACTTACCCACTAAAAATCCGAAATAATTATCACAACACAAATCACAAGTCAGTTCGGCTCACTAAAGGAGCGTGTCGACCCCCGAGCTCGACTTCGTTAAAAATGTTTGTAAATAAGGAATAAACGAAAGTCGTAAATATGCACTGAGGTCATGGCCAGACTCAGATTTCAAAAAGAATAAGAACTCAAACTTAAATTAAGTTGAGTTCCGACTCGCATATATCTCAAGACCTAAAACTCATAACTCACAGGTTTGCTTGCGGTCTATATATCGTTCAAGTAAAAGTTTATATGTTCCCTCACTAATGAAGTGAAAACCTTATACTTAACTAAAAGCTAGATATGATGTTAAAGTATAAACGAAATCAATCGCATCTCTAGGACAAAAATAACGTCCTGAACAAAAAACAACAACCGGGCTCAAGTGCTCATGCCTCATCTCAATGTAAAATCATACAAAACAAACAAATGCATAGCCACCTTGGATATTGGAGGGTAGCTTAGAAACTGAATACTCTTCAAGAAATATTCTGAGTACACACGTCCTCATCATCGCTACTTCTCCAAAACAATATCAAAACCAACTAAACCAAAACCTTCCAAACTCGTAACTCAGATCGTAGAATAAAATCATCAAAATTTATCGGAGTTCCATATGTCTCATCATCGTTACTCATAAAGGCACCTACTGCCACACAATCTACACGATCTGAACCGAAAAAATTGTAAACCGAAAAATAGTCGAACCACCATATTCATTCTTTTTAAAAACAAAAATAGTTTTAACAAGGTCGTATCCGACATCCTCCCACGCAGGGACACCTTTCTTTAAAGTTAAAAAAGAGAAAAAAATTAAAGGAATAAGGAGAGAGGGAGACGTCATTCATCTATATTGATGGTCCTCTCAACAGCCTCTTCAATGGCAGCCTCACCTCCTCCACCAGCCGTCTCGGTTGATGTTCTGAGGGGAAGAGAGGCACCATCATGCACCACTTTCCTTGTTCCTTCACCGCCAGTGGTAGCCATATTACTTGTATCAAGACCCGTGATATTACCACCGGATCCCTTACCAACCTCAGAAACCAATACCGTAAGGCCATCAACTGCTGTCGGGATCATCACATTAACATTCGAACCAACCTCGTCCAATGGAGGAAACAACCAGAGATCTTCCTCATTCAGCATGATAATGTTTTCATTTCGATACAAAGGCTCATATATGGCCAGATCCGCTTGTGCTTTCGCCATGAAACAATTTGACGCCTCATTTCGACCTTCCTGGTTCACATTTATGAGTTCAATCGAGGCTCGAATATGACTAGACATCGCAGCGTTGTATTCTACTTCCTCTTGTGAAATGACGGGAGCTCAAATCTTTGCAAGCATCGCCTCGAACTTGGCCACCATTTCCTCTAGCCTTCGTAGCAGCTTCGCACTCATTCTGATGTCGTTCGGCCTGGTCCTTATAAAACTTCTCAGTCTTGGCCTTCGACTCTCAGACTCTCATGAGCTCAGCCTTTAGAACATCGATATCCTTCCTCGAGGCTTCAACGCACTCTGCTTCTTTAATCTCCTGATCTCCTCCTCGAGGATCTTGATCTTTCTCTTGTCAGCTCGGGACTCCTCCTTTTAAGCATCAATCAACTTACCGAGCTGGTCAAATTCAGCCATCCTCTGTGTTTTCGTGTCCAAATGATCCCTTAATGCACGTGTATGATTCTCGTATAAATTACACTGATGACCATACATGTTAACCAAGCGATTAAAAGATGACAAGAACTGTGAACCAAACGATGTTAGTTACAAAAAAAAGCAAAAGATCTTGGAAAATAAACCAACCTTGACGATCTCTTGGGAAGTTGTCTATTACAGAAAGCCAAAGTTCATATCAGATGGAGGAAGAGGGGGACGAAATGAGCATTTAACTTGGCTCATGAAATCTGCACACGCATCCATGTCCACCAAAAAGGCATCGACATCGGGGTGAGAAAAATTCATGGCGACCGACCCAACATGAGGACCGGGATCAGAGGCTCGAGGAACCTTAGTAGACGTCATAGAAGTAACTACAACATGATAACAATCAGGATTGAGGCAGTCAAATCAATAATCGAGTCAGCTTTGGTTGCAGCAGGTAGCTCTGCTGATGTACCAATTTTAAGGGGAGGGTTTCTCAGGAGCGAGCTGGAGTCTGACACGTTCCTCTTCTTCTCAAGAAATATTTGGATCCCCTTACCTTTGTCTTTCGCAGAAGGGACCCGAGGTGTAGAAGGGGAAGATGATGATCTTCGAGAGACACCATGCCTATTTCTTGCATCACCCGTCGATGGCTGAATCGTAGGCATATCAAATCTACTCGCCAACATCCATTTCTCGGAACGTTGGGGGGTGTTTTATGCCGATAATGACTGAGTCGTAGGCGCGTCCACCCTACTTGTCGACGTTCTTTGCTCGGAACGTTGGGTAGAGTTTTCAGCCAAGGGAAGTACATCTTGCGTAAGCTCAAAGGTATAATCCACCATCCGCCTCGGTCGAACGATGTTACGCCTCATCGGTTATGCTTTTGGATTAACACAGGCAGAATGAAGATCCCACGAGGTTGCTACTACCTTCGACCTTATTTTCCAAACTTTCTACGGGGTAAAGTCCACCCACAAAATCACCTCAATTTTTGAGAAATGTCTTAGGTTCTTGGCCAAACTCGGAGAAAGGTTTGTTATAGGAACGACGAGGTCTGCAGACAAAAAGAAACACATTAGCATAAGAACATCATTCACCAAAAAGGCTACCCTTAACACTCTACTTATGCTCTGCAACCAGTGCGGTGATGGATAACGACGAAGGTCGGGAACGGATTGGAGATCGGCCTTCACAAAGAAGTATTGTTTCTTCAAGTTATTAACCTTGCTTGGTGGGCTCGACAATAGTTTGTACTTAGGGACCAGTCGAATGTAATAAAAGTCGGTGTGAAAGCTGACCCTTTCAATAGTCTTATTCAAAATATCAAACATCGAAACTAACTCAAATGTGTCGATATCGAGAGTCATACCTATCTTGGCAGCCCGCATAAGAGCAATTACCACGCTCCGAACCCCTCTAGGCGTTAGCTGGGACAAAGTGATTCCATGACGCAAGCAATACGCCACCACGAGATTGAAAAGGGGAAATCAGAGCCGTGCATGGTCGAAGTACTCTTCTAAGAAGGAGAAATAACCAGGCGGCACCGTCTATGGCCATTTTGCTGGTAACGGATTCTTGAATCAACGATCCCCGGATCTGCATTCGCGAGAGAAACGCAACCACGCTTTCGTTTGTCGACTTCGTCGGCCCGATNACGCTTTCGTTTGTCGACTTCGTCGGCCCGATCTCGTAAAGTCATCATCATTATCCATCACCGGATCCGAATCGATATATCCAGTGACTATTAGAGGATGACGGTCCAACATGAGTTTTTGTGTCCGCCGGAATTAAAGATCTCGTTTCGCTTTTGGCGAGGACAGGAACATCGCATGCAGTCGTTGCACCAGCAGCGGCGGTTGTTTGGGTGCCGGAAGTCATGATCGAATCAAGAAATTACAAAGATTTAACGAAGAAAGAAAAGAAATCCAGAAAAATATGGAAGATGAAAATTTTACCTTGGCAAAACGAAAGTAAGATCTATGGGAAATACAGAGTATTTAAAGACTTAGAGTTGTGAACCTCAGATGTTGCCATATTAAACCCACGGCGTAGGAGTACGCGTGGTGGGATCCACTCGTGACAGTTTGTTTACCCATTTCTCGAAATTTGAAAAAAATTTCTCGAGCACCGTGCATGACGTCATACCGGTTCGAATTCCTCAAATCAGATCCAACGGTTCATTTTGTGTACCGAGCTCTTAACCACACTTTGCTACACTTGGGGGACATACTGTTGATACCGGGTTTGACACCCTGATCAAAGATCCGATTTCAAGACTTGACCCGATACTTTGCTACATTTTGTGTACCGAGCTCTGAACCACACTTTGCTACAATTGGATGGACAAAATTGTGTCAAATTGTGTCCCCCAACTTTGGAGATCAAATTCCATCCAATTTGTTTTCCCTAGACTTTGAAGCTCCTTACTTTTTCACCTGAACTTAGATTGCTCCTTACCATACCCCCTCAATTATTAGTTCTCATCATTTTACCCCTTAACCCATTTAGAACATTGATTTGCGATTAAAATTATAAAACCGATAACAAATAGCTTTTTGATTTAACCCAATAAATCTTACGATAAAATATTTTTAATATTAAATTTTACTTGTAGCATTACTTTTAAACTAATACAACAAAAATATTTTAATATCAATTAAATAATAAATTAAATATACTTTTTAATGATTTAACTAAAATATTATAAAATATTTTATTTAACATTTTATTTTATTATTTAATTTCATAATTTTTTAGAATATGATAATATTTTAAAATATCTAATTAAATATTTTGTTTTTAATATTAAAATATTTTAATTAAAT
>OVBE01009803.1:0-15657 GCA_900406425.1 Iberis pinnata
GAAAATTTAAAGTATTAATTAATTAGGAATTAGGAATGTTTTAGTTTACTTTAAATTTTGATGTTATGTAAGACTGTAACACTTTTTTTTTTCTGAATCTGAATCAATCAGATGGAATTTTTAAGTTCAAGATTTTTTTATTTTTATTCCAAGAAACTCACAATTGGTATAAAAATATTATATATATNCATGACATTAATTAAAAAATTTTTAACAACTTTATTATTTATCTTTTAAATAACTAATTATATGCAAACGAGCAACCGATCCAAATAATAGTCATCTTTGTATCTAATTGCATCAATTAAAATTCAAATTTTGCCGTTTGTAGTTGAAAGATAATTATCTAAACATAGGCTATGATAACAAAAAACAGACAAAAATTCAGTATAATATTTATAACTAGGTAGTTGTACGAAGAATATCATATAATATATTATATATATATATATATATATATATATATATAACATATTCTTGAAATACCATTAAAATAAATTAAAATTTAAAAATATCACGCATTCTCAAAAAAAAAAATATCATTAAAATAAATTAAAATTCCAAAATATCACGCATTCTCAAAAATTTAATAAATAACACAAACTCATAAATGTTCCAAAAATATTACAAACATAAAAAAAAATTTTAAAAGTTTAAAATTTTGGGTTTGTGTTCACTAAATAAAATTTAGGGTTTATATTTGAAGGGAATAGGGTTTGGTTTTTGGGTTTTAAGATTCAAATTATAAATTTTAAAATTATTTCAAACTTGTGGTATTTTTGGATAAACATATTTTTATGATATTGGTATTTTTTGAATTTTTGAAAGTATGTGATATTTTTGAAATATTTCTAATTTTTGTGTTATTTTTGAGAATTACCTAATAAATTATGTTATGTAAAAAGATCTGTTTGGTAAACAATTATGTTATGGTGATTTGTGTGAGTGTATTAAAAGTCTTCCTAAGTCATAAGTCAAAGAAAGCATGAATGGCCTTATCTCCTTTACCCCTAAATAAGGACTCATTCAATTCGTATGGGCACAACATTTTTATAAATTTTTACAAAATTTATTTAATTATAATTATAATTGTTTGCAGTTCATATCTTTTGAATTATGTGAATCCTTTGTGATGTATACTTTTTTAGCATCTTTATAAGAAAATAAAATAGTTAACTTAATGAAGAAAAAGACTCTAAAAGAATATGTGAGAAGGATATATATATATATATATATATATGTATATAAGTAAAGTAAGTTTATATTTTGATGATAAAAAGGTTATAATGTTCAAAATTTAAATGAAAACTTACATGTCAACATCTTTAAAAATAAATCAACAACAACTATAATATACTAATCGACGGTATGAATAGATCTAAAGTGGTAGGACATCATCTAAAATCATTTAAAATGAATATATATAAACTATAATGTTTACAAATTATACTATTGTTTATTTTTAAGTAAAATAATATATTTTCAAGGTATAAATAATTCTTTCCAAACATAATCGTGACAAGATAGAAACATTTCATAAGCAATAAAAAAAATTCAATTAATAAGAAATGTCAACAATAATAAAATCACTCGTATAGAAGAAAAAAAAACACAAACCAAATTATAGTTCTAAAACATATATATTTTTCTTTTTTACGAAATCATTCACCAAACTTTCAAAATCAACATTTCTCATAAATTCTCTTTCAATGGATAAGATAGTCAAGTCACTCAATCTCTCATGTGACTTACTCGAATGAAAATACGACTTTATCAGTTTTAGTTTTAAAGAAATTCTTTATGCATGTGCTACTGAAACTAGTAAAACTTCTCGTAGAACTTTAAGTTGAAAAAATCATTACCGACGTCATCTCAATGTTCCCAAAGGTAAGAGAATCTTGAAGATTGGCACAATAAACCTTCAAACTATCATCACTCGCGGAGTGCAGTTTTCTCAAATCAAATAAAAAACTGAATATTTGTTTATATTTCTGAAATTGTTCAAATCTTATTTTGAGTGAAATAACTCACCACAAAAATCATTAATTCTCCATATCACATAACTAGATCCAATTATAATATATTATTTTAATATTTACCTTAGACTTAATATAACTATTTTTCTATCATTATGCCTCGTGGCTTATAATTAACATAACTAAAAAATTTCTTCCAATTATACGGCTCCAAACTCATGTTTCTTTCTCTTAAGTTGCAGCACATACCTGTTTTCAAAGAATTCAAATTAGTTATCTTGAACACTATTTAAAGCGTTTCAACCACTAAACCAATTTTTTGGTATAATCAATTTTT
The DNA here is from genome assembly GCA_900406425.1 of Iberis pinnata. Taxonomy (NCBI): domain Eukaryota; kingdom Viridiplantae; phylum Streptophyta; class Magnoliopsida; order Brassicales; family Brassicaceae; genus Iberis; species Iberis pinnata. Next base: position 2,314 of record OVBE01009803.1, read on the forward strand.
GTGATGCGAAAACTTACGTAAAATCGTACTTTACTATAAAAATTAATATAAAATTTTTTTAATCATATAACCAAAACTATTTTTCCTATTTATTTTGTACACTTTGATTTATGTTTTCTAATGGCAAGTTGATGAATAATAAACTAATACAACTAGTGTCGGTTTTAAGGTATTTGATGCTTAAAGCTGATGACAAAAATGATGCTTTTAACTATATACATTTAGTAAGTGGATATCGAATTCGTCCCAAAGAATCATCATACAATTAACCAATTATGCTACATATGATGATAACTGACTTTTAATGCTCCTAAAATTTATGTAAATATACGCTTGAAGCCTTTGCTTCTCTAGCTTTCTATCAGGACCGGCCCTGAATACAACAAACATTTATGGAATTTGCGAAGCAAAATATCTACAAAGGATCACTCTATTTGAAACAAACGTACTTCTAAGCTCTTTACTTTTGTGGGAATATAGACATATTAAAGACACAAAATAATTTATTTTTATATGTGGACCAAAACTTCGACACAAAACTCATTCAAAATTATTATTTATTTATTTTACTTAATAACCTTGTTATTTTATTAACAATCATATGTAGCTAAACTAAAATAAAACAAAGAAAATTCTCTAAAACATGTTAGAAAATGAAAAATGAAAGGAGTATCATTTTATTATAAGGAATAAAATTTGAAGTGGTTTAAAGATGAAAAGAGGAATAATGAAACGTACCACCCAACTTAGAGACACTATAAACGCATGACAATCCCAAATTTTATCCAACTTTCAGTTTCACTTAATGGAATCTTATGCCTTATCTCTTTCTTTTCCTTTTTCTTTTTACTTTAAAATGTTTATAATATTCACAACATCCAAGAGCCAAAGTAAAAGTGAAGAAAATCAAACTTTTCATCATTTAAATTCGCTTTTTTAAATAGTTTGTTCTTTTACAATTAGCTCAAGGTTGTTCAACTTTTTTTTTTTTGTACTTTCTTGTTCAAGATTGAACATATTTAAGTTCTTCAACAAAATTCGTCATATATCTAGATTAGACGAGTATGTTATTAGAGATAATATATCTTATATAGGAAATTGTTGGGTTAAGGAGTGTATTTCTCAATAACTTAGGTTCTTACAAGATGGGTTCGAGATCGTCTACAGTTCAGACGAGCTCAAATATATTTGATCTCTCTTTAACTTTTCTCCTATTTTCTCGTTCAGACCAACCTCCTTTCTTCGAGTCTACGGTTCTCTTTTATAGTGTAACGGGATCCGTCGATGCAGTGCAGTTGGTGGAATCGGCGGTAAGGTTCGTAGGTTTACTATTCATGATCGGCGTTCGGCGCATAGGTCTCCTATTCACGTTCGACAGTTAGGTCCATAGGCTGACAGGTCGGCTCGTCGCCAAACTGTAGACTTCGTCATGGGCTTCTTGTTGGACCCTTCGCTGGACCTTCGGCTAACATTCATCTTCTGGGCCCTTCTAGGGAGGCCAGAGACCTTATCCAACAAACATTTAAAGAGAAAATTACTAATATTATAATGAATATTGTCAATTGGTTTGAAGTTATTAATTATAATGAAAGTAAGAACACAAAAAAATGTTTAAGATATATTGTAATAGACTCACGAAAAATAGTTAGAAGTTACAATATAAATATATTTTCTATTAGAGGAATAATTAAATTTAGTTTTTTAATTTAATTTAAGACAAACATAAATAATATATTTAGAGATAAATGTAAAATTTTATAATATAAGATATTAGCATATTTAGTGATCTTATGATTTGGTTCAATCTCTATGATCACGCATAGTATTAATCATGACACAGTATTATAACCCAATCTAGTATATAGTCCGATCTAAAATGGATACGTCGTTCTTGTCAAAACCAGTATGAAATCAATGAAAAAGTTTAAAAATTATTGCACATTCGGGATCATGAAAATCCTATTAAAACAAGTTCTACAAAACTTGGTATGAGCTAAAGAAAATGAGAACAATGAAAAAGTAAATAAAAACAACTTTTTCATTGGTTTTCTTAGCTTCAAACTTAAGTAGTCCTTTTATTTACATTTTTTTTCTCATTATAATGTGTGTAGTGGAAAGTTGAAATTTTGCTTTCACGAATATTTTCTAGATGATTTCACGAATATGTAATCAATCAACTAATAAAAATAAGAATAAAATAAAGTTTAGATAGAGAAGATGGTCCGAGGTTTAAAGGAGTATTTAAAAGAAATATATACATATATATATTTATGTTTTTGTCACATATACATATATATATTATTTTTTCATATATAGGTACTTTTCTCCTAACTATCTTTTTTTTGTTTGGCCTTATTGGTCAATAAAGTGACATAATATTTCAAAGATTCAATCCTTTATTTCTCAAATGACTTAATCTTTCCTAACCTTTTTTGGACTTCTTTTAAGTGTTCACATTAGATATTGTACTTTTTGATCTATTATTGTATCTTCACTTTTTACCAGCCTCATTATGGCAAAATTGGCAATCCTTGCACTCAATAATATAACTTTAGAAACAAATAAAACTTTTTTTTTTCAAAAATTACATCCACCTATGCTTTTATAAAAGCTGCAATAAAGTTTGGAGTATTATCACTATGAAGTTGAAAAATGAGCCAAATTTTAGTTCAAATTATTTATTTGATATTGAAAATAAGTTGTATTTAATTTGTCTTTCTAAAACCATGTACAATGGTTTCAACTTTCAACACCCTCTTTTCCACTTCATCTCATTTTCTTTTTTCCACCTCATTAGTTAACACTCATTCAACGCATAATCATTACTAAAGATGTAATAATAAGTTTTTTTACCCTACCCTACCCTAGCCCGTTTTAAGTCTGTCCAACAAATACCCAGTTTTTAAAAACCCTAATGGGTATAGTTCTAATAGGGTAAACCCTAAACTTACCCTATAGGGTATAGGGTAATTCATATGTACCCTAATTAAAAACCAGTTTTTTGTTATAATTTTATATTATTGTTTCATGTTCAAGTTTAATATTATATTTAGAATATTATAATGTATATTATAAGCTTATAATATTGCTGTACATGGTGTTCGGAAATTTTGCGATTTTGAGGAGTAACGCTATTTTTTTATTTTAGCGGTAACGCGATTTTGTATTTTTGGTGGGAAAACTCAGTTTTGAATTTTTGGTGGGAAAACGCGATTTTGCGTTTTTGGCGGAAAAACATGATTTTGTGTTTTTGGCGGGGAAACACAATTTTTCGTTTCCGGCCGGAAAACGTGATTTTGCGTAGAAAACGTGAGTTTGCGTTTACGGCGGGAAACACGATTTTGCGCTTTTTGTGATAAAAAACGATTTTGTGTTTTTGGTGGAAAAACGCGATTTTTGCGTTTTTGGCAGGAAAACGCGATTATACGTTTTTGGCGGGAAAACGCAATTTTGCTTTTTCGGCGGGAAAACACGATTTTGCATTTTTTGCGGGAAAACGCGATTTTGCATTTTTGGCGAGAAAGCGTTTTTTTGTGATAAAACATGATTTTGTGTATTTGGCGGGAATTGCGTTTTTGGCGGGAAAACATTATTTTGCGTTCTCGACAAAAAACAGTGATTTGCGTTTTCTGGGGAAAAGTGTAATTTTGCGTTTACTGCGGGAAAACGCGATTCTACGATTTCAGTGGAAAATTGCTATATTGTGTTTCCGGCAAGAAAACGCTATTTTGTGTTTTTAGTGAGAAAATGCTATTTTGGGTTTTTGACGGAAATCGTTATTTTACGTTTTTGACGGGAAAACGTTATTTTGCTTCTTTGGCGGAAAAACACAATTTTACAATTTAGTGATTGTCGAGTTGAAGCTTCATATAAAAACATTTTTTTTTGCTTTGTGTCTTGCGGGTACTCATTATCCAATAGGGTAAACCCATGTAATATCCTAAATAAATAAAACCCGCTCGGGTAGTACCCTATATTTTTTAAAGATAACGGGCAGGTTTTGGGCTTAATGTTTTAAGTAGGGTAATGGGTACATGTTGGGTAAAAACCCACTATTAACATCCTTACTCATTACAATGGTTTGTTGAATAAATTCAACACTTTACCCACCCCCTCTATTTTATACTACCTCCGTTCCTGAAAGGAGAATGTTTTAGAATTTAGTTTTGTTTCTAAAAGTATGATGTTTTAGGTGAAAACACTTTAAAAATAGGCATAAAGTAAAGTAAAAGTTGCTTTCCTTAACTTACGTAAAAACTCAAAAACATCCTCCTTTCAGGAACAGAGGGAGTATATTATTTTTTATGTTCTATATTTTTTGTAATTAAATTTTACAATTAATGACTGAATTTAAATTAAATAAATTATAGTTAAGAAATATGTAATGAAGTAAACAAATTTGCAATGTAAATAATTATGCGACGAAAAAAATAAATCTGTAGTCAAATAAAACAAATTTGCAATGCAAAATAAGTAGATTTTGGGTGTTGAAATGATTATTGTTTGGATTCATGTTACTAAAACAAGGTTTAAAATTCTAAAAGAGGGGTTTTTTGAAAGAAAAAAAATCTAAAAGAAGGGTTTTTTGAAGGATATTAGAAAAATATAGAGAAATTTTTTTTTTTTTCTGTTTCCAAATAAAATGAAACAAGTGTCTATTTATAGTAATTTTCTTTTTACGAATTTTGGTATAATTTTATTTTAAAAAAATACATTTTATCATATAAATTAATTTTAAATGTATAGGATAAAAAAATTATAAAATCTCTCAAACCAATCATAACATGACATTTAACCTTTTTATCTCTAACACTTTCTCTTCCCTAATATTAGTGGACCACGTGGTAGAGAGAGGGAGACAAAAATCTGGATTCAACTAGTTGAATCTTTTCAACTAGTTAAATGCCACCTCATTTTCAACTAAAAATTCAATTCACCATTGTATTCCTTTCAACTGTTGAAAATGAGTTTCAACACCTTCATTGTGGATGGTCTTTAGAACATACAATATATAAATCTCATAATTGTTATTTATGAAAAGGAGTAAATCGTTTAGTGGTCGTTCTTTTTACCATATCTTCGTTCATATTATAGTTTCGAGTCTAGTTATTCGCAATACAAATAAACATATGTTTTTTTTAATAAAAAGTTGGATTAATTTTAAATGGTTTGTTGTGGTTCAAAAATAAAATAAAAATGATATATATCTTATAATCAATGGTAGTTTAATCAAATAGCTAAATGTCTAAACCTATGTTATTCTCTATTATAGTTAGATACTACATGCATTTTTGTCGTTTATTAGATTTAAACCAAAAAAATATAAGAACGAGTACATCGTCGGCAAGTGAACTACACTAAGAACTAAGCTGGTGAAAAAAGTTTAAATCCCAGAGACATATACAACACTTAACCAGAAACTAAAAATATTGAGAGAAAGAAAATTATGCTAGCTAACCCGAACTAGACAGATAAAAAAGCTGAATTAAGGATCATAAGCCAAACTCTAGCGACTCCAAAAAATCAAAGCCAAGTAAAAGAAACATTTCAAGGTCAATCAATATCTAGCGAATCTAAATATTATCTCACAAAAATAACTCAAGAAACTCCGCCGACAAATATGGGATTAGATTCATACGCAAAAATTGGAAATGGCAAAGACGAATGAAGTCATCAAAAAACACTTATAGAAAGAAAAGCCAACGGAAAAAACGACCTCGGATTAGTCTAATAAGTAGAAGCAAGGAGCAATCCACTTTTTGGTAAACTAATTTTAAGATAAACTTCCCTATAATAAGATTTAAACCTAGATACACTAGGAATGATTAGGAGGATTTTGCCACTATGCTATCAACTTCGGTTAGGAGCAATCTACTTTAAAACGGAAACACTTATCCAAAACACTTAATAGATTGTTTTTCTATATTAAAAATTGGTTATCGATTCAGATTCGGTTCGGGGCATAAGCCACATAAACCTAAGCTTAGGGTCTAAGGTTAATTGGAAAAAATTTTAGGCAAAATTTTTTTTTTAGGGTCCAATTTTACAAATCCTTTTTTTTTAGTTTAGGGTATTTGGACCGGGCCTGTATAGACTGAAAAGTGAAACTTATTCTTCCAATTTTCTTACAAAGATCAACCTTGTTTTTTTGACAATACTGCCTCCATATAACAAGCCCAATGGACAACTATGATCAATCTTCATGCTTCCATAACTCTAGGCCTATAAAGACACATATGGGCCGGAGGTTTAAATATTCATTGTCAGAAAGATATTGGGGGTTCTCATTAACAAGAAAGCTTTGCTTCTTTAGTATGTTCACATGTGAAGTCACATGTATAATGATATGAAAACACACATCAAATAATAAAAGGCCATGCCTAGTGACAACAAATTGACAAAACAAAAGTTGCACTACTATTATTACAAAGGAGTATTAGGTTACTTGATGGTGGATCATCTTGACGAGTTGTCGTTTTTGTACATGTTTTGCGGACTGGGCTAGCTTTGAAATTATCGGGTTTGAAATATATTATGAAACTTTGAATTTGTGGGGGTCTGAAAAATTTGGAGACCATAGACCAATGTCTCATTAGGCTTGGTCCAGAATGTTATGTCTGCGAGCAATCAAAACTGTGCGAGAATAGATCGTAAATTTCTAGTTTAACATAATTTTTTAGCTTTAAACAATAAAACAATATCATTGGCTTCCGATATGTCAAGTTATATCTATTGATATTTCAAATTAAATTAGCCGAAATTTGCGGACTTTTAAAACTTGCTATCTACCGAAAAAATAACTCGACAAAAAACATTTATAGACAACTCATGTCATGTCTCTCCTCTTTAACATTATAAACAATCACATCTCATCGTATCTCTATCCACACATACAAATACTTTAAGGTGTGCGTATCTTATGTTATTAACCAAAGCAAACTAATCATAGACAATAAACTCAACACAAAGGTGGTTCGGTTCGGTTTTGAGATGGTTTCTACCGGTTTAGATCTGACCAATACATGTGGAGGAGAGACATGAATGAAACAATGTTGGGCACACAATGATACATGTGAATAATGAAAAAAGAAAAAAACAAACAAAGAATGAATAAGTGAAACACATCTACAATACTTTAAGAGTTGCAATGCAACATCAATGCTTCTCTCTCTCTCTCTCCCCATGTGAAGATAAGCTGGAATTGTCTATCAAAAATAAGGCAAAAACACATCAAGTGATTTTGATGTTTGTATAGAACAGTGTCACAATATGATAAACTAATTAGAGAAAGAGTAATTCCATAAAATACCAAACAAACAAATTGATATTCTTAAAATACCGCTCTCCATTATTCCAAAAAGTACCATTAAAATGTTTTTCTTTAAAAAAAATATCACAAACATAAAAATTGAATTTTAAGGGTTTAAATTAAATTTTTTGGAGAAGTGGCCTTAGCCTAGTGACATTCATAAGTCCACATAAGGCAGGTAGCACCACCCTACCCGGGATCGAGTCCCCGCGCCTACGATAGTGTAGGAATTGCCTGCTATTATGCGGCGGGAACTGGCTATTGGGCCAGCATGTTGTTGCCCAAATGGTGACACAATAAAAAAAAAATTTAATTTTGAATTTGATTTTTAGTTTTAGTTCAAAGGTTTAGGATTTAAATATGAAGATTTAAATTTATTTCAAAATTGTGGTATTTTTAGAACATAAATTAAAAAATATGGTATTTTTGATAATATTCGTTATAGAAAAATGATTGAGACAAATAACCTGTGTTTTAGGATTTTTTTTAGAGACATGTTTTCAAGTCTTAAAATCCGATCCCACTAGAAAAACTTAAAAACTAATTACTGTTTTGCTAGATGAACCATATGCTAATTTTGTTCGGAACCTTTAACATTTTATGTCACAAGAAATAACTAAATCTTGATTCTTGAGTTTGGGAAATCTAAGTGAAAGTGTTACCTGATTAAAGGTTAAAGACATTATCAGCAGTTTTAAACAATCTCCATGCTGTTCTGTTTTCTCTTGTTGGACTTAGAGAAGAAACACATTTGAACCCAACTCTTCTTTGGTTTAACCATTAAAGATTTCGCATTTCGCGTCTCCACAAGATCATTCATATATTGAACAACAACCTATAAGTATGAATCATCCGCAAATGAGTCCAAATTCAGAATCTAGACACAAAGAGAGAAAGAGAAAGAACCTGAGCTCCTTTTTCAGCTATATCACGAGGAGGAACATATAATGGATTCTCTTGAGCGCGAAGAACACGCAAATTCTTAAGCATTTTGAATGAATCTGGTAGAACACGGATTTGATTATTGCTTATATCAAGCTCTTCAAGCATCTCAAGGTTACCTATTGATCTCGGTAGTGATATCATATCCGCGAAATTGTTACCAACATTTAGCTTCATAAGTGTAGTAGCGAAACATAAACTTTCCGGTACAGATTCGAGCTCGTTGAAACTCACATCAAGCTCTTTAAGATTAGCTAAAGAAGACATTGTTGTAGGTAACATTCTGATGTTATTGTATCGAACTGATAAGATCTCGAGTGTTGTGATCTTACCAATAGCTTCAGGAAGAGCTTTAAGTTTGTTATAATCTGCTCGAATCTCTTTCAATGAAGAACATCCACCGATCGAATGAGGTATCTCTTCGATATCATTTGTTTCAATCTCTAACTTTTTTAAACTCACAAGAGAACCGATCGATTCAGGAAGAATCGGGAGGTTGTTAGAGTTCAAATTAAGCTCTTCGAGTTTCGATAATCTGCTAAATGATGAAGGTAGAGATGATAATTGATTTCCACTGAGATTCAAGTAGACCAAGCTTAACAATTCGCCTATAGATTCAGGAAGCTGATTGATTCTATTCGAATGTAAATCGAGATTCGTCAAGGCAGATAATCCTCCTATGGTGTTAGGTAATACCACAATATGATTCTCGGACAAATCGAGCGAAGTTAGATTCGATAACTTGCTGATTGAATCCGGAAGCCATTCGACTTGAGCTGTTAACTTGTTCTGCAAATTTAGTTCTTGAATAGCTTTCTTAGCTGATACTTCAATCAAGCTTGCAAGTTTTATTAGACTCAACTTCTCTTCACTATTGCCTACACATAAACGAAAGAGTCTATAAACACAATATCTAGTTTCTACACTTTCTATATCTAGAAAATTTGAAATTCGAACTATGGATTTAATATCTCACACCAAAAATTCAAGAGACATAAACTTAATATATAAGAGATATGAACCAATCTAATTGGTTTTGACTTTTGAGTTGAAATTTATAATCCTAATATGGTTTCAGAGTCNACACAATCTCTAGTTTCTACACTTTCTTTCTACATTTAGAAAATCTAAAATTCGAGTATTAAAGATATAATATTTCACATCGAAAATTTAAATAGACATATATATAAGAGATATAGGTCAGTTCACTCATTGTCAATTAGTTTTGAGTCGGAACTTTATAATCCTAACAATGTTTTTAGAGTTCGATCTACGGCCGCACTAAGTTGGTTCTGCCAATCTTGTCCAAACCACTCGCAATTAATAGCTAACAAGATCTATCTCGAAAGTCGTATTAGAAATATAAGAGATATGAGTCAATCTACTTATTGACAATTACTTTCGAGTTGAAAGCTCATAATTGACAATTATTTAGTGCGGCCGCAAAGTTCGATCTACGGCCGCACAAAATTAGTTCTGCTACTAGTCTTGTCCAAACTACTCGAAATTAATTAGCTAACAAGATCTATCTCGAGAGTTGTATTATTATTAGAAATATAAGAGATATGAGTCAATCTGACAAATTACTTTCGAGTTAAAAGCTCATAATCTATTAGAATCCGATCCAATATGCGGCCTCGCAAAATTGGTTCGGCGAATCTTATCCAAACCACCGGAAATTAATGACTAACAAAAATTAATGACTAACGAGATCCGTTATTTAGCCCATAATCCTAACTCCGAGTACCGGAAAACGGAAAATAAGAGTTAACTCACCGGAGAATTTTCCGGCGGTAAGAGTTGAATCCACAAGTTGAGGTTTTTGAGAAGCTCCAAAACCATCACTATAGAGAAAAGGTTTAGACTTTGTCACAAAGCTATCATCTTTCGAAACTATTTCCTTAGCCCTCGAAGAAGACGGAGAATCAAGACGAGTAGTCGTCGGCGACGGAGGACGTGGAGGACGAGACGAAGCACGAGACGAAGCAGAGCCGTTTGAAGAAGAAGGAGAAGCAATGCAATTAGAAGCTCTTTGAATCAAATCATCAAACATCTTATGAACATTTTCTAAATCAAGTAATTTTATAGCTTCTCTTCTTTGTTCTTTACTACGAAACTGTAAAAACCCTTTCTTCATTTCTTGTAAAACCATAAAAAGCTCATCAGAAACTTCAGAGCTTTTTCTTTGTTTAACAATGGCTTCTAAATAAGCTTGATCTTCTTTCTCTATATTTTCTATTAAAGATTTAGCTGCTTCAACTTCATCAATTCCTGGTCTTGTTGGTAAAGATCTGTGAATTCTCATGATTTCTTCAACTACTTGAGCTGTTGAATCTAAACGTTTATCAATTTGCATCAAATCCATAACTTCAAAAAAAACCTAGAAATTTTGAAGAAGGTAAAGAGAAAAAAGAAACTTTTTTTTAGCTCAAAGTTTTGATTTTTAAGTGAGAGAAAAGAAGAAAGAAAGTGTTTTTTTTTCTTCTCTTGTTTCTACTTCCTCTGTTCTTCTTCTTTAGTCTGTTTCTATTAAGGCTGGTCAAAAAACCCGAAACCAAAGAATTAAAATCAAAGAAAAAAAAACAGTTTTGGTTCCGGTTTTACTTTCACTCAAAAATACTTGATGGTTTCTAAGATGAAAAACCATAGTAACGGAAGGAACCAGAACCGAACCAAGAACTGATGGATAGAATCGAATACCCGAAAGATATATATACCTATTATATATTTCAGATATTTAGTTTTTCTTAGGGTAATTTTTTATTTTTATTCGGGTAATCTTTGTATATTCGATTACTTATGGGTAATTTAGTCTTAATTTTTTTGGATATTTTAGTTTTTTCAGGTAATTTTTATATTTTCGGGTATTTTTTTTGTATTTCAGGTCTAAAAATACCCGAAACTGACTTAGAACCGAAAATTTCGTGTATTTTTTGGTATTTCGAGTATGAAAATACCCAAAACTGACTTAGAACCAAAAAATTCGGGTATTTTTTAGTATTTTGGGTCTAAAATACCTAAAATCGATTTAGAATCGAAATTTTTGGGTTTTTGGTTCCTTTAACATAAAACTGAATCGACCCGGAACCGACAAGAACCGAACCGAAACCAAACCGAAAATTTGAAAATATCGATTGGATAATAGAATTTAGAAACCAAAGAACCGGAACCGAATGATTCCTACCCCGAACCGAATACCTAAAAGTCCGCCTTAGTTTCTATCTGAAAAATAATTATTGTCATATAATAATTAAGTACACTTTTATTTACTAAAAAAATGTTAATTAATTAACATTAATTATTACTACCTCCGTTTCAAATTAGTTGTCGTTCTAGAGAAAAATTTTCGTTTCAAAATATATGTCGTTTTAAGTTTTCAATGCTGAAATTAAATGAATTTGACTTTTTTGACCGATAGAATAATTGCGAGAGTTTTTTCTATTGGTTGATTTATAATATTTAATGATGTTTTTATAGAAAATAGAAATTTCTTAATCCGTATGCAAAACTCTAAAACGACAAGTAATTCGAAACGGAGGGAGTAAAAGATCTTTTTTTAATTTTTGTAATAAAATACGACGGAAATAACGTGAAACCGTGGGATAGTGACTTATTGCTTATCTGTGGGTTTTGTAAATCACGTTATTCCCATTTTCTCCTTATACATACATATCTAGTAGTTTCTATGAATTATTTTACATATTATTTTGGAAATCTCTTTTAGAAGAATTTATACAATATACTTACAGCCAATAATTGAAGAGGAAACATGAACAACTTAATTTTATTTTATTTTTTTAAATGAATTTTTATGTTTATTTAATTTAAATGTAGACATATTTTAAATAGATTATGCAGAAATTTATGTTTATTTTGACTTCCTTATCTCTTAAAATAAAAATCAGAGTCACTTTTGTATTTAATTTTCTCTTTTGATTAAAATTGTTTTTTAAATATATGTATAGTTTAAAACATTTCAACTATTAAATAAAAATATAAGTTTATTGTAAATTATAAAGTATTACTTTCTCCGTTGTTTAAAAATTATCATTTTAGATTTTTAACACAAATTAAAAAAATTATGTTTTTTATAAAAATAATATTAAATATTATAAATCAACCAATAAAAATTATTGTAATTATTTTATTGATTAGAAAAATTAAATTTATTAAACTTCCATATTGAAATCCTAAAATGTCATTTTCTTGCAACAAAAAATGATAGCTACTACAAATACAATTTATTAGTAATTTTAGAATTTGAACAAAAATATATATATGTACATATATATATATATAATAAAATAAATTTAAAACATCTTATGAATTAAAACGGAAAATTTATTTTCTTTTATCATATGTTTATATTGTAAAACAAAGCATTACTTGGAAGTTGGAATGTTATAGGGATCATCAAAGATAAGTAAATACGCCCCAAATTTGTCCCTAAGAAGAAGAAACATTAAATATAACTCAATATACATTAGGTGGGAAAAAAAAAACTCAATATACATTATTATTTTGTTTATATTAATAATAGATATATTAAAATATATTAAAAATAATAGTATAGTGGTAGTGTTTAAATTAATTGAATATTATATTAGATAAATGTGGAGAAACAAAACAAAAAAGGGTGATGATGTGTTGTCCTTTAACCTGTATCCAGCTGTCACATTCAAAGTCTCCACATATCCATATGACCATATCTTTGCCATATATTATAGTTTTTGTTTTATTGATTTAATGTAGCATGGAAAAGAAAATTATTGATATAGTAACTATAGTTAATCATAAAATTGGCAGCATAAAATCTTATATATTAAATACTAAGTCACTACATTTATATGTCGACACTACAACAAGTTTTGGAACTAAATTATTAAAGTAAATTTAATAAAATTTCATATTTATATGATATGTTTGTGTGTCATGCTAACTATACGTCAATCTGTGTATATAGCGCGATAAAAACATTTTTTACATTATGTATCGTTTAAATTGCGTACATGGCATGATAATATTGATTTTTAGATCAATATATTTTCATATTAATATTTTTTAGAATATATATATATATATATATATATATA
>OVBE01009804.1:0-15656 GCA_900406425.1 Iberis pinnata
AGAAGTCTCTCCTAAGGGTAACAAAGAATAATAGAAAAATGGGAATGAAAATGGGTTAGATCACTTGAAGTTTCGAAAGGTTAGATCTAGGACGCATCTCTGGGTAGAAGTAGGAAACTTTGGTTTCATTAGCATTGGGTAGTTTAGGTCTTATTTATGTATGCATCTAAGTGTTCTTACCTTTAGCCTTATACTAAAGCTCATTCCCTTTTTAAGAGAACCCTTATTCTGAATTGCTTACCACTGCATAAAGGGGTCATTTTTATTCCTTAACCTGTCCTTGAACAAATGAGTTCACTAAAAGCACATGACTTGATCCATGGTTCTTGATTAATGAATGTTAAAGGGACAAACAGATTTGAATGCATTGTGGAAGTTGAAATTTGTCTGTGACGAACTTTGATGAGTATGGCTAACGTTTTTAAGTAGGATGAACTAAGGATTGCATCCTAGAACTAGTAACCAGGAAATAAATACTCCCTGTGTTTGCAGCATGTTTTGGTTCCGATTTCTCACTTTCAAACCTCACTCCCAGACTTAGCTTTAGTTTGGGGGAATTGATGACTCTGAATTTTCACAGTTTTTACTTATCAATTAGCATCGATTCTGAGGTCTAAAAGCGTGCATACATCACATTTATAGTCGATTTCACTAAGTTTAGTGTTTCTAGGACTTTTGCATTAGAATTTGCATATGCACGCATTTTGGAGGTTTTTCAGGACTTTCAGGTGTTTTTGGGAAGGATTTGGGAAATTTCAGAAAAATAGCACTTGACGTCGAATGGACATAGCACTCAGCACTCAACATTGAAATGGACTGAACTTACCTCCAAGCACCTGCAGGATCGATCCCAACTCAATGCAGGATCGATCTCAGGCAATCCGACAACAAAACGAGATCGATCCCTCTCAGCACCTTTGGGATCGACCTCAAATCAATGCAAATCGATCCCAACAACACTCCATATCGATCCCACAACGAAACTAGATCAATCTCAGGCAGTTCGACAACAAAACATGATTGATCCCCCTTTCACTCTTTCAGCGTTCCTGATGAAATATCAAACGAAGCTAAGGAAGTGCACGGAGATACAGTTGGACTAAGAAGAGAACACACGAGATCGATCTCAGCCATATTGGGATCGATCTCAGGCACTCAACGCCAGGATCGATCCCAACCTCAAACGAAGCTTGGACGCAACAAAGCTGGATTTATCCCAAGCAAGCACCCTTTAGTCTGGATAGATTGTGCACTCAACCACCCGAAGGCAAACACGCTTCGACCCGACCAATTCGAATCTGGATAACACCTGAAGCAAGGCCCAAGATCAAAGATAATGATTAGCATATTGTCTGTAGTGCGAATTAGGGCTTCTCTCTGAACACTATAAAAGCCCTAATTCGCCTCCATTTGCAACAAGCTTAGTTTTTCTTTCCTTTTTAGTTTTGTCTTAGGTATTTCATTTCTTAGTTTGGTCTTCATGTTCTTGGTGTAAAAACAAGATTTCTTTTAAGTTACAAGTTAATCTACTGTTTTTACTTTGTTTCCTTGCTTAGCTTTAGGTTGTTCTTTAGTTTTTGCATCTTGATTTTCGTTTTAGGTTTTAAACTTCTGCTTTAAGTTTGCATTTTCGTTTATGTTCTTCATTTCTAGGTTTGTGTTCTTGCTGTTCTTCATAGATTCTTATGTTTAAGTTTGTAGTTTTGTTTCCTGTTTCATCTGCTTCTACTCCCATGAGTAGTGAGTAGTCATCCAAGTTCCTGAGGATGGGGGTAGACAAGGGTTGATGTTCTAGGTTTGTCTAGGTACCTAAGTTGTTTAGTTGTTAGATCCCATCTGGACCTTCTCAGCTTAATGCTGACTGCACTCTTACCCAAGAGGGATGGAGGCCCGCCGTTAGGCCCTNAGTTACTGTCTAGGGTTCATCTCATTGTTTGAGGTATGTTAGGTACTTAGGTAGCCCAGGATGGATTCCCAAGTCAATTACCCTTTGTCCTCATGAACGTCCTTACCATTGATTGCACGTTTTACCTTTCTTGCATCTACTCTGTTTTGCATCCAAAGTGTTTAAAGCCTTTCTCTGTTTTATGCATTTTTACTTTCATTGCACTTAGGACCTTTTAGCATCCAAAACCCTTTTAACATCAGCTTTACTTTAAAGCATCCAACACATCCTCATTGCTTAGTATACTCCCATTATGGATTGACATAAAAACCCACACTACAACAATGGGTTGATTGATAGCCTCAATAGGACTAAAATCCTACTATCAGAGAGTTGCATAATCATTCTAAATGTATTCAAGCTTCGATTCAATTGAACGAACAACAAGATTCAATGGTGGTACAAGAGATGACTATTACCGACATGGAGTCACCTTGCGCCTCATATAACTCTGCGATGAAAAATTCTTTTTTTGTCAGGGTAACGATTCATGAATATTCTTTAAAAGTGATTGCCACTACTACAAGCTCAGAATTGAGTCAGGAGATAAAATCGGTTGAAGTTCCACTCTTGCACTTGGAACATAACCATCTAGACTATTTAGGACTAGGAATGAATATGGATGTTGAGAATTGTGATTCTGAAGTGATGCGCATTACAGTTCCACTAGCTAAGAGATTTCATAAAGAATATGGGTTTTATAACGTTAAATCAATTCAAAGACAGAGACTAACCTTTTGCTAATCATCACTTGGTTGCCTACAAACTGTTCAACAAAATGCCCACTAGAAACACTAGATTGCAGAAAAAGAGATCGCAGGGTTTGGCTCCTAAATAATAAGTGTTCAAATTCAACAATAGGCATATGATGAGATATATATACATGGGTCCATATGGGAGAGAAGTCAATTCCACATATCGTTTTTCTCGTGCAAAAGTTGGACTGGTCAACACAATACCATTGTCTCTGTGTTCGTTAATGCAAAAATAATCACCCATGTCAATATTGTTAAGAATATGGAGGAGGAAAAAGTTAGGAGATATGAGTTATTTGTTGTTCATGATGAACGTGAGGGCATGTGATAGGCTCACGAGCTAATTCCTAAACTACATTTCAAAAAACATATCAAAATAATATAGTAAGGATCGGATTCCACAGAGATTAGAAAGCACACTTTGAGTTTTAAATAGAATCAAGGTAAGACAGATCAAATAGTTAGTCGTAACTGAGTTAAAAAAAAAACAACGGTAAATAAAACGAAGTAAATCAATAAACTAAAGGCATCAAGCAATAGAGAATTAAATAGATTATCAGGTTTAAAAGTTTAGATTAACATGCAAGTTTTTACTCCGAAATTAGTTCTCGACGTGAAAGACAATAATATAATAATCTCCTCGAAGTATTGAACCCTATGTTTGAATTATTATTGACAAACTCTCATCATATTTAGATAATTCAATCAAGTATTAAGATCAGATACAATATGTTCATAAGCATTCAGGACAATACTCTCGCAAGCAAGAACACGTATTCATCTAGACTAGATCAAACCTATAAACAAATATCTTTGTGTTTATCAATCTAATATCAACAAACTAGCTAGTTACTCTAATTCATGCATTATGAACGAGTCTAGACTAAGAATCTAAGAAATTTAATACTTTTATGAAAACCCTAACAATCAAACTTAGTTTCCCTGGGAAACCTTAAAACCTAACTATGAAACTACCCAGACATAGCAAAGCAAACATAATGCAATATCAAAGAAGAACACATAATTAAAAGCATAAATAACAAAATATATTAATAGATAAAATGGTTCAAAAAAAGTTCTCCACAAAGGATTCTGTAATTTGTCTCCCTCTCTGTAAAAGTAGAATAGAATAATGCTCAATGGAAATAAAATTAAGCCAAAGGCTTTTATAGTCTAACAAGTAAAAACTCTAGAAATAGGAAAAACCAAGTCTTGAGGACCCCTTTTGCAACTTTTGGGAATCTTCTAAATTTTCTCGGGTGAAGAGAATAATAGATTTTCTAAGAAATATCGTTCTCCAAGTCCGGATGATTCCAGGAGCTTTTTCACGATCGTTCTTATGTTTGTTCTGTTTGCTCGTGCTTCTTCTGCGGCCAGCTCTACAGTCTTCATTAAAATGATCATAACTCTTGATTGCACTGATGGATTGACTTCAAACAACCTCCATTCGAAAGCTAACTCACATGGCTATCTTATTTCCAAATATCACCTCAATCCATCCATGGAACATCCTAAAAATTTGGAAAAATCTTGAATTTTCTGCTGGACTCTGCATCTGCATATGTCAAATTATCCCGTTTTGTGCAGAAATCCATCATTTTATTCTAGAACGATACAAACACCTGGAAACTTGTAAAATACACCAAAAATGCAAGGAAAAGCTTAGGTTACGCTTATTAGCAAACACAAAAGCTCACTATAAAGCGTTAAAACTGAGTAATATCAAGTCCCCCATACTTAGATCTTTGCTTGTCCTCAAGTAGAGCAAGATCAAATCTAGTGAAGAGGTTTGAAAATGACCACACATGAACTTGAAAATCTTAGTAACCTCAAGTCTAAATGCAAGTAAGAAAAATACCATTCAAAGACAACCACTGCAATAAGAACGTACACCACGACTTAGCTAACAATATGCTTCATACTCTAAATCCCCAATCAATTAAACCATCAAATCATCTAAACTAGCTCTTTAAATTTAATTAAGTACAAGTAGGTACATTCTTACCTATGAGGTATCGATCAACGCATTAGAGTACCTTTCTTTCAAAGTCTCATACCAAATGTAGCATCAACCATTTCAAATCCCTTTCTTTCTTCTTTTCTCACTTCTTTTATTATTTTCTTTTCTGATTTCTTTCTTCATTGTTTTCCTTTTTTTAGTAGGAGGTTTTATGGGATGAGGAAACGGATTTCAAGATCCGTTGTTCAATCCCTCTTTTACCTATTTAAGGGAAAGAGAAAGGGGATCATACTGAAGAACTCACAGTTTTACAGGGATCTGAAAGGAAAAGTATTTAGCTCAATGTATACCAACACCATAAGTAAGAGAATTTACTATCAGGTTAGTCATAACAACGTTAGAGCCAACATCAAATCTTTAACAATCCAAAAGATGAGAACTTTCACAAGCATATTAATCAAAGAATGAGGTTTCAAATCAAACACAAAAATTAATAGTCAGCAGTCAATACAAATGGGTTTAACACACACTAGGCTAGTAATCATCACAGATTATAGTCACATTTCCTTCAACTCGATTATACTCAACTAAAAAAAATTTGGAAAACATTCATCAAAATGACCAAACATAAAAAACATAAAACATAGTTTATAGATATATACCCTCCCCAGACTAACTTCACACAATTCCGGTATGAAAATAAATCCAAGAGAAGGAATAAGACCTGACTATAGGAAAATAACAAAGACATGAGTTCAAAATAAATTTCAGTACTTACTTAAGAAGGAGAACGATCGTTCCCTCTGCAAGTGAATTTTTCCAGAGATTTTGGAGCGATCGTTCTTCTCCTACGACTGATGTTGATTAAAAAGTAGAACGGTCGTTCTACACAAGAATGATCGTTTTATTTTTCCAGATAACTAGTTTATTAGATCGATCGCTCCACAAAGGAATGATCATTCTGGAAAGAAGAGCAATTACACATCGGTAGAACGATCGTCCTGTCAGAGAACGGTCGTTTTTTAGCTCCAAGTAAAGTAGAAAAATCACCTGAAATTCATCGTAAGGCACAAAGAAATTAAAACTTAAAAATCAATAGGTTAGTAAACAAAAATAAATTAAGACTCAAAACTGAAAACAACTAATCTAAAACACCAATTAGTGGGTTGCCTCCCACTCAAGGCTAGTTTAACGTCACTATCATGACGAAATTATCTCCTAAGTTGATGTTGGATCATCATCAGAGCATGCTCCAGAACAAGCCCCACAATGACATATCTTCAGGTTTAGAACCCCGCTCAATACATCCTTTGTAGCCTCTGTTCCTTTCTCATTAAGCTCTAGGGTAAACAATGATCTAACCTTTGAGAAGGGATTTGAAGTACTTTTGCTTTTCACCTTTTATTCGATCGCGTTTCCAACCAATCCCTGAGGCAGTAAAGTTATTTGAGGAACTCCTGTGTTCTTCTTTGGTTTCACCTTCTCTTTCTCCTTAACCCTGGTTGATGCATCCCCTTTCAAGACATGTGATTCTCCGTGCAAAGCTTCATTAACTGTACCCATAACAGTAGCATTTACCTGAGATTCCTGCTCCATCTTCCCTTCTTCGACCACAATAATTCTA
Source organism: Iberis pinnata (assembly GCA_900406425.1). Classification (NCBI taxonomy): domain Eukaryota; kingdom Viridiplantae; phylum Streptophyta; class Magnoliopsida; order Brassicales; family Brassicaceae; genus Iberis; species Iberis pinnata. The sequence goes on from OVBE01009804.1 coordinate 6,285, forward strand.
GACACACTTTGGAGGAACTGCTGAGTAGAAAACCATTTTCTTGACTTTCGTTAGAGATGTACGCTGGTTTGGAAGGTCAACAATAACTCCTACATATACAAAAAGTCTCCATATAACTAAAGGCTTATCTGAATTCTCATTCATCTCCAAGACACGAAAATAAGTAGGAAGAAGATAACCTTCAACTTGTACCAACAGATTAGAGATGTCCCCGTTCAAAGATACGGTAGAATCATTAGCAAGATAAGAGGTACCTTAGAGAGTTTGATACCTGAGATGCCCAATTTTTCTGCAACAACTCTAGACATGACATTCACATTGGCACATGTATCATAGAGTGAGTCTTTGAATTCTACCTCATTGATGAAACATGGAATCATGAATTCTCCAGGATCTTCTAGCTTATGTAGCTTCCTGAGCGAGAAATGTGGGTTTCTACATACCATCTTATCATCTTCAAATCATGATACAATTTTTTTTGGGAGGGGAACGATCATTCTAGGTGAGAATGATTATTCTCTTGCTACGGATGCTTCAGCTTGATCTGGAACGATCGATATTGGTGAAACCGGTTGTTCTAAAGTCTCTTTCAAGTTTTTCACCGTGATCATTCTTAAATATAATAATCCTTCTAGAATATAACGATTGTTCCGCTTCTCCGAGACTCCTAGGGTGGATCGATCTATATGAGAATAATCGTTCACCACTATCTGCATATTTTCCATATTTTTTCAGATCTGTATCTTCAACCATCTCATCAACAATCACATGCTCTTTAGGAGAAACTATGGACTTACAGTATCCTTTCCCTGGGAGAATACTAGCTTGTCTCCTCACAGAAACTGCAGTTTGAGAAACTTGAGTATCCAACTATTGGACATGTGTAGAGAGTGCCTCAAACTTTTGGTTCAATTCATTGATGTTTCTTTCAGATTTTCGATACAATTCTAAGATTTTCGAGCATCAACTCGATCTTGTTGTCTTGTTGGACCAATGGTGGAGCTGTTGTTGAAATGCAGGTTGTGATTGTTTTGAAAGCCGCTTGAGTTGAAATTATGCAAAAAGATCTTGTTTTGGTTTCCTTGAAAACCACCACCACCTGAAGATAAGTAAGCATTCCTTTCACTTCTACAAGCTCATAGGATTAAAAAGTGGTTCCTTTGTTCCTTATATCGAAGCCGAAATAATGGTTGTTGTTGCTTACAACCAAGTTCTCTATCAACTGATAAGCATCTGGAATAACTATAGTCATGAAGTCACCATTGCTATATGTATCCAATGAAAGCTGGTACTTATGATCTACTCCTCTGTATAAAAGTGTTGAGGAGACTCAAGTCTGAGAAACCATGGTGGGGGCAGTCGCGGAGAATCTAATTAAATTGTTAAGCCTCAAAGATGGATTCTACATGACTTTGCTGAAATGCAGAGATCTTGTCCCGCAGAGTATTGGTCTTTCTTGGTAGTTTTGGAGAAGTGGCTAAGAAACTTGGCTCTATAATCTTCCCAAGTTTCAATGGAGTCAGCAAGTAAAGACTTTAACCACCTAAGTGCTCTCTCAGCTAGAGAGTGACTGAAAAGCATACACAACATAAAATCATACGAGACTCCGTTGAGTAGTGTTGCAGATGTTCTCAAAGCTCTCAATGTGGTCCATGATATGCTTAGTGGGTAAACAATGGAAATGGTTTTGTTGTATCAGCTGGTTGATATGAAAGGGGAACTAGTAGTCCTGTCGTTGAGGTTAGCGAGGAAGAATGGCATTCCGATTAGCAAAGAATGCTTCGGGGTTGTTGAATTCCCTAAATAGAGGACAATTTTGAGCTGGGTAATTAAAGGTATGTTCCTGCAGACTATCTACAAGGATGTAGTTTGGTCCCATCTGATTACCATTACCATCTCTTTTTTTTCCTATTGGGACTTGATTACCATTTTCTCCTTCCACTGGGTTGAGTATCGAATTTTTATCCCCTTTAGGAGGAAGAACATTGTTTTGACCTTCGGGTCCGACCGGATCTTCTTGACGAACATTGTCAGCCATTGTGGAGGATTAGCTTGCGTTCTTCTTTGCTTTTGGTTTGAGCGTTTTAACTTCAAAAGATATGTGTTACTATGGTTGAGCAATCCATTAGACTTGTCAGATCGTTTGGTCATGCACCTGCAAAGATGAAATCAAGAAGAAAAAAGCCAGAGTATTGTAAAATAAAGATCCTAGACTTAATTCTAAAGAAAACTTAAAAGGCACTATATTGGTCCCTGGTAGTAGCGCCAAAATTCTGTTGGATTCATGATTTAATTCCTAAACTACACTGGAGAAAACATATCACAATAGTATAATAAGGGTCGAATTCCACATAGACCAGAAGCACACTTTCAATTTTAAATAGCTACAAGCTACGATAAATTAAATAGTTGGTTTTAATTGAGTTAAAGCAAATAAATGTAAACTAAACTAACTAAATCAATAAACTAAAGGCGTCATGAAATAGAGAATTCCACATATTATTAGGTTTAAATGTTCAGATTAACATGCATGATTTTACTTTGAAAGTAGTTTTCAACATGAAAGACAATAACAGAATAAGCTTCTCTCGAAGTATTAAACCCTATGTTTGAATTACTAAACATAAACTCTTCCTGTATTTAGATAATTCAGTCAAGCATTAAGATCAGATTTAATATGTTCATAAGCATTCAAGACAATACTCTCGTAAGCAAGAACACTTATTCATCTAGAGTAGATCAGACCTCTAAACCCAATCTCTATGCGTTTATCAATCTACTACCAATGAACTAGTTAGCTACTCTAATTCATGCATTCAGAACGAGTCTAGACTAAGAACCTAACAAATTCAATCTTTTTATGGAAACTCTAACAATCAAACCTGGTTTCCTTGAGAAGACCTAAACCCTAACCATGAAACAAATCAGACATAGCAAAGAAAACATGCAAAAAGCAATATCAAATAAGAACACATAATAAAAAGCATAAAATAACAAAATATACTAATAGATAATGATGGTTAAAAAAACATCTCCACAAAGGGTTCTGTAATTCGTTTTCCTCTGTAAAACTAGAATAGAATAATGCGTAATGGAAATAATACTAAGCCAAAGGATTTTATAGTCTAAAAAGTAAAATTTCTAAAAACAGTAAAAACCTAAGTCTTTAGGACCACTTTTGCAACTTTTGGAAATCTTCTAAATTTTCTTGGGGGTAAAGAATGATCGTTCTTAGGGAGAACGATCGTTCTTAAAGTTTGGATGATTCCAAGAGATATTGCACGATGGTTCTCGTGTTCTTTATGTGATCCTGAATGATTTAAGGAAGAAGAGAACGATCATTCTCTAGGAGAAAGATCTTTCTGTATGCATGTACTTCTTCTGCGAGCCAGCTTGACTAGTCTTCAATAAAATCACCATAACTCTTGATTGCACTGATGGATTGACTTCAAACCATTTCCATATGAAAGCTAACTCACGTGGCTATATATATATATTCCAAATTTCAGCTCAATCTATCCATGGAAACATCTTAAAACATTGGAAAACTCTTAACTCTTCTGCTGGACTCTGCATATGCATATGTCAAATTATACTTGTTTTGTGTAGAAATCATTTGTTTTATTCTAGAATTATCCAAACGTTTAAAAACTATAAAGGAAACCAAAACTGAAAGTAAAAGCTTGGATAACACTTAATAGCAAACATAAATGCTCACTATAAAGCGTTAAAACCGAGTAATATTAGCATGGTGGATATTTGGGAAGGTACATTACTCTCCCTGGCATCGATGGAAACACAAGAAAAACCAAAAGAATTGGGTGCTTGTACATGCAAGGAACGTGAGTGTGCGCTTGTACTTGCACAAGAACTGCAATTGTTGGCAACATGCTTTTGGCCATAAGCGTGAAAGGCTAGTCTTGGCTAATAGATCTTTGGGTGAATTCTTAATTGTAAGAATGAAGATCCCTAGAAGATGACGGTTACCAAAAAAACATCATTGTGCGTGGGAACCTAGGTATAAGTGCGATGCTTGAGTTTCTTCCTACGAAACAGTTCGAAAAAGGCTATAGAAGCACACTTCGGCCGAAATGAACTTTTACTTTTTAAGCTCGATCAACGACTTGCTAGATAGCCACCGACCTGGGGGGACTAACTGTTGATACCGGGTTTAGCACCCAAGATGAAGCCTATTTCGGCTAAAGACCCAGATAGGCGACGACCTGAGGGCCTGAAGTCGAGCTGGGCCTATTCCCTAAACCCCATTAATTATAATCATGTAATTAGGGTTTTAGACATCTGTTTTTACTATAAATACCCATTTAATTGTTCTCTTAATGGAAGAACAAGAATTTTCTTGAGATCATCTAGCAAACCCACAAGATTAAGGTTTAAACCTAATTGTTAAACCTTGATTCAACATGGATATTATCATATGAGCCATTTTGACTATGAGAAGGTTGATTACGCATAAGAGAAGTGCAGTCTGGATCAAATTAAACCATAGTCAATGTTCGGGTCAAAAACGGTAACGAAAAAATTGATGGCTCAAAATCCACCATTAAAATGTTGACCACTCAATCTGAAAAACTTGACCGCATAGCCAGCATATCCTGATCAACGGAATAAACCAACCATGTCGTGAAATACAAAAAAATCTCAAGGGATATGTTTCGGAACAACAAAAATCAACCGCCATCTCCAAACAAATGCTTTGGTTTCGAGTTTAGTTGTTTATGGATAAGCAGAACCACACACATTCTGCTCGCCTTTTGGCGAGCTAAACGACACACATTATGCTCGCCCGTAGGTAAGCTGAACTAAATATGTTATGCTCGCCCATGGGCGAGCAGACCATGTCTCGAACAAGTCGTCTCATCACTTTGTATGGTTTTGGGTTCCCGTTGGAATTCTACGATAAAAACTGTAAAACTCATTTTTTTGTATAAATTTCGAGTTAATTGTATAAATGATAACGGTTAGCTTGAACATCAAGCTTATCTTATCTATACTATTACTCATTACGTTTTGTGAAAGAACTTTAATCGCATAATATGATAATGGTTAGTCTGAACGCCGAAGATTATCTCAGATATGCGATTAATTTTATCGTTCTCCAGAATAGTTGCAAAAATGTATTCTTTTTATCAATCGTATAAACAATAACAGATAACTTAGATGCCGATATTATCTTACCTATACGATTGGCATTATTACTTCGCGAAACCAGCATTGTATCCTCGTAAAAAAGACCAGTTCTCCAATAAGAATTGTAAAATCCTTCTAAACAGCAAAACGGCGCAGGCCTAAAACGCGATAACGGCACACTTACGATTTAAGGTGAGAATTTGGTCGACTATGTATGACGGTCTGACCTAGCTTCGCAAGACGTGAAAATGGAAAAAAAATCTGAAAAGTAATATTTTCAAAGAAGTGTGAAGTCGAATACACAAAGGAATATTTTCGTGGAAGAATAAACTCGAAAAGAAAGATTTCCACGGATTGATGACCTTGAATCGGAGGCGAAAAAGGAAAGCCAAACGACCTTGGAAGTCTATATAAGAGAGATGAAGAGGAAGATAACAAGACACATTTTTCTTTGCAACCAAACACTTAGAACATTAGGTTATTTCCAATTTTGTTAGCGAGATAAGACTCAATTAGGTTTACTAGTCTTAGGTTATTCGTACTATGGAACTCGCCAACAGAAAACGTAGCTAGGGCTTATCACCTGTTGTAAAACGCTCATACGCAAATTCAGAATAAGATTTCTTTTGCTCTCTTTGTATTTATAATTTCGCTTATTTATTACTTATTGCCGTGTTCTAATCTCATATACGTTTGGCTCAAAGAGATCCGGGACATTCAACAAATTTAGGGTTTCCTAGCCCGTGATAGACGTCTTTGGCATGGAATAGCTACTGGAGTTGATTGTGATAAATTAGAGATTGCAGAACAATAAGATAGTCTTGAAACTTGTGGTATATGGGTGTTTCGGTATGTACGAATGAAGTGGTGATGTTGATGATATAATCACTCACTCTATGGCTTGATTTAATGAAGAAATGAGGCTGCTATTTAGTAGAATTACTCTAAAAATAGACTGAATTCTTCCAAGGAAGAAATAGGTTTTGTTGGCTTCATACCAATCATTACGAAGAACACAAATTTTGATCCAACATGTTTTCACAACAAAAAGATGGATGTTTATTATGATTTCTTACAGAAATATATATAGGTGGAGGAGACAACAATAGGCTCCTCTAAGCTTAGAAAATAATACAAAATTAACTAAAAGAAAGACCACATTCATTACGTATTGTAAATAGTGCAAAATTGAATATAAATTTGAAATTTTGGCTCCTCCTTTCCTAGACTCGTTTTCTTTAATTCATCTAGGTGAAAATTAGTCTTCTATGGTCTTAGGACACTACTAAAATTTTCATAAGAAATATGTAATCATTAGCCTCATTAAAACCTATGCTTGAGAAAACCACATGGAAAAAATCGAAGCATGAGAAAAAGAGTACTAATGGTTCCACCTAGCTATTTTAGTGAGTACATATACCTTTTGTGGATGCTTGGATGAAGTTGATGAAGTCTTGTGTATCTCCACTCGTCCCATCTTGAGTTTCTCATAGCATAACCTTCATTGCTTTAGGTAACTCCCGAGCCTTAATCCTTGTAATCGTTTCATTGTATCTCCAAAGACTTAGAAAAATCTTTAACCTTCAGTTGTTATAGATCAGTTTCAGAGCCATCTAGGATCACATTATTGACTTTCCTTAACTAACAGAAATCGACAGTGCGAATTTTGATTCTCACATTCAATAGTTATAGTTAGTACAAGTAGTAATAAATTTGAATTAATATAGCGAATTAATAATTCAAGGACGTGTAGTTTGAAGGATGATTTATAGTAAGTTGTATGGGGAATAAGAAAGTTGAACGATTTCATCCTGTAGTTCATGGCTGCTATCTTTAGGTATTATTTCCATTAGCACAATTGATGCTACACTAGCCATAACTAAACACCAAAAATATTGAATAATTAGCAGTACTACAATATTTTAGAAGTGCATGAAAATGTTGATAAATGAATTACTTTCCTCTTGAACAACTATTTCTAGCGCTTTCTGGTTCACATTGAATGCTTCCAAACTAATTCCCTTGCATGCAAGCGCAACTCCATGCAAGTTTATGAAGTAAGACAAGATTGTTGAAAGAAATTTGATTTCTTGTTGTACTTGTTCGTCTGTAAGTATTGTGCGGTCACAGTCAAGCACCTCGATTGTACCTTCGTTGAAGTCTATAACTAGGCTTATCCAATGTATACTCCAAATGTTGATTGTGCAGTACATAGAATCAGTGGAGGAATACGAATTGGGACGCTTGGCAAAATGAATTGTAGACCTGAGTGAGAAGGGAAACTTATCTTTATCCACAATTTTCCGAAAAGATGACCAAAGATGCTTTGTCTCAAGTTCCCAAGTTGTGGGGAGAAATCCGAACCGATATTTGGGGATATTGTCTCACCTTTTTGGATGTAACAGACAATAATATCCCTAACCTAACATTTACAAAATAAGCAGACGTTATACTTTATTAATGATATGAAGTAACTAATCTACTTAAATGAAGTAGTTAGTCTTCATTTTTGTAATAGACGGACTAAACGTAGAAAAATGACACTACTGAAGGTTGCAAAAATTCTAGTGGTTTAAATAAATTCCAGAAGAAAATGTTTTTCAATTGGACATTGTCACCAACATCGTAAACCCTGTAGCAAAAGAGTATGGAACATAAGAGAAAATAACTTTGTAGCAAAATTTATACCTTGCATTTTGAATGACTTTCCGAAAGAGTTCACATTTAGTTTTGGATGGCTCCTCAAACATTTTTGCTGTAGAGCATTAAAGGTTATAGAGATATCGATTGGCACGTCCTCTTCCCCCGGATTAAAAAAAAAAAAAAACAACTTTCTTTATCCTTGTGTATTGTTTATTCTATTTTGTTGTTGTTAGTAGCTTCGTAGTAGACGTGAAACTATCAAGGCTCCCCTTGATTCTCCCACTTGGTCTACGAACAATGTTTGGTGGACTCCATTGGGATTTGTTTACCTTATGCTTCTTAAGAGGTCTTATGCTTCTTAAGAGGTGTGGTTGGTAATGTATCATTTACCTTTACCCTTTTTTGGACACTTCGGAGCCTCTTTTTTGTCGTGCTCATGTTTGTTTCTCATTGATGCAGATGTAATTTCTTGGACCTGACTTTTACATTGTCTACCTATAGGGACTTTGTTTGACTATAAGACATATATAGTCAGTACATCGGAAAGTAATACACCGATTACATATTATGGAAATTTGAGTTAAAACGTTTATGTTAGTAGTTTGTGATGTTTGATACTATCCACTTGTCTAAATGGACCGAACACCAAAATACCTTCAATGCTGTTATAGATGTCAGTATATATAAAGCATTTGATAAACCGATAAGTAAATCACCCTCGTTTGTGTTTCCAGCATACAAAAATCGTGAAACCTAATATGTATGATTTGATGAAGATGAACATGTTTGGTACGCAAAAAAAAAAAAAAATTAAAATCATGGCAAAGAAAGCACTCTACCTTGATTACTTCTTCAGTAGTACCTTCACCTGGAATACTTGTGTTTACTTTAAGTGAATCAACAGTGTTTGAAGTGGTAGGTTGTGGATTATGTTGGGTTGAATAGCCTGTAGTGTCCATGGGGAAAATTGAATCTGTCAGCGGTGTGGATTTTGGTTCACCAACATCAAATTGTGTTAAATTTAGTGAAAACGAGGGAGGCTTAATTTCATTGATGGATGGTGAAGCATTTACAGTTTCCAAATTCTCAGAAGGTTTTGCCGGTGTTTGATTTAATCCTAAATCCCCTTCTTCAAGTAACCCTAAATCGAACAGGAGTATTAACATGTGTATTAGTAAACTAGCTACATAAAAGACATAAGTAGTTTGACTACATAAAACGTATGCAGTTTGAAGTAGGAGAAGTTATATGCGACATCTTTTTCCATTGGTTGTTCACCTTGCACACCATGGCGATGGGGGTTCTTAGAATTCTAAAATAATAATGTAGGGTTTTCTGCAAAAAAAACCTTCAGTCTGATTAAATAGACAAATCAAACCTTTAGTTTTTTTTCCATGCACGTAAAACCTTCAACTCTAGTCAATCCGCAATACAGCCCATCCGTATATCGATGACGTGTCAAAGTTAACGGACGTTAACGGCATGGGCTGTATTGCATTTTGACCTTTAGCTCACGGTTTAATATGCATTTAATCAGACTCGCGGTTTTTTTTGCAGAAAATCCTTAAAAGTAATGCAAAA
>OVBE01009805.1:0-11155 GCA_900406425.1 Iberis pinnata
TTATTATTATTATTATTATTATTATTATTATTATTATTATTATTATTATTTTGTAAACGACCTTTAAACAACCTGAGTCAAGAAGCATATAAAAATCGTAATTATTGTCTATATATATACCCAAAAAAAGAGATAACAATTACTGTATAGTATTAATTTCATTATAACATCATTCTACGTTTATATATTGTCTTTGCGTAAAAAAAAAAAAAAAAAAGTTATATTAACAACAATGGTGAAAAGACAAGACAATTATCATATTCTAGTTTCATCTGACAAACATATATATAATAATATATACACGAGGAGTTAAATACAATTTTTGGAATTTTAGTTTCAATAATGTCATATACTTTCAATTATTTTAAAAAATCATACATATACCATAAATTTGAAGGAAATTTTTAATTTAAAACTTAAACCCTTAAAACTAAATCAAAATCTCTTCAAAAATAAACTCCAAATTATAATTAATAAATTTAAACAAAAATAATGGAGTTTTAAACCTTTAAAATTAAAGAACTAATTCAATTTTTTTTCTCTCTCGGCTTTCCCTACTAAATCTAAAAATCTGGGAAGAGACCTACAACGGGAGACGAGGAGGCGAGCCGACCAACGAAGTCTTCTGAGCACAAGACCGACGCACCGCGACCCTCTGACTCGCCGGTGAACTTGCCCTCTCTATTTTTCTCCCAACTATGGTACAAATGTCGGTCTCCTACCTTCCATTTTTCATAGTGACCCGCGACCAGAGTGAAGCAGCTCTTGGCAGTGGTTCGATCCAGTTCCACCGCAATGATGAAGCACGTATGACGGCTCGGCAAGAGGAGAAGATCCTCAAGGTGGTGGTGGGTTGGTCTCGCTAGAGGAAAGCAAGGCGTCGAGTTCCTGGTTGATGCGCAGGGACTGCATGCATCGGGAACATGCGTTAAACCAAACCCAAAGACCCTCTAACTCGTCCTCACCACCACCGAAAAATTACTTTTCCACCCCAACATCAGCCATGGAAAATCTCGATCCAGTTTCGTCCTCCTCTCAAAATAGCAGTTCGTTTGAGGGCGACAGTGAATGTATGTCATCATCGTCTTGGTGTTACCGTTGGATCACCGGTGTTTTGTTTCGGCGAGACTTGCAGTTCATTGGTGATGGCGAGAAGACTAGAGTTTATCTTTTTTGGGTCAAGGCCAAGTTTGGGACTAGAAAGCCTATTTTCATATTAGGATTTTAAGTGTAGATTTACAATTGTATTTTGTTTCGGCTGATAAAGTTGTATTGGGTTATATTTTGAGCTAATAAAAATAAATTCTGTATAAATAAATAAAAATACCTTTAGAAATTAACTTTTTGTCTATGATTTTTTCTGAAAATTTTTTTAATGAAATATATAAATTAAAAAAAATATAATATATTTGTCCTAGAAACTAGTTTCAATGATGTTTCATATTTTTTGTCAACTATTATAACCTAAATCCAATGATGTTTCATATAATTTCTCTAGATGTATCATGTATTAATAGTTCTTGTATTTAAAAAACTTTAGATGTCTAGGTTCTTATTACTATAAAACATTTAATTTATTACTAACATATGCATCCAAAATTGGTCTCGACCAATTGTTTTTATTGTTTGTTGAATCTAGGGTGGTCGAAGATCCTGGATTTGGGTTCGTATTTGATAAAGAGGATTACAAGTGAAACAAAGAGAGGCGCGTCGACAGATCCGACGCGCTTAAATGGTTTACAAGAGTATTTAGGTCGTCGCTACGTTGCTCTAACTTCTCTCTAAAACTTTCTCTCTCTATAAATGCCCACACCCTTTCACTTCGGGTTCAACCTTTATTTATACTCGTTTCGTCATCATTCACCTATGCGGAGCAGTTGGCTATGCGTCATGTTCCTCCGGCGAGCCGGCCTGTAGGTCACTATTTGCCGAGCTAGAAGAGGTTAGGTGCGCTGTTCCAGCGGCGATCCCATGCGCCTCGTCGACTCTACGAAACGGGCCGCACGTCGATGGGCTTTGGTCGTGGATCTGGTCCTATTGGGCCTAGGGCGTTGGAGCCTTATCCTACAGTAAGTCCCCTCCCCTAGTTCGACGAGACCAACGTATTAATGTGTCGCTAGACACAGTGTGTCTTTGTGGCCCAATTGGGTTATCTCGACTTTTTGTCTCCCGGTCAAACTTACCTGGGACACTTCGGCTTCCGGTGAATATCTATATATACCCCTTGGTCTCTTTGTTATTTTAACTTCGCATTCCTAACTAAGGTATTTTTCTGCTCTCCCTTCTCTCTACTTTCTCTCTCTAGCTTGTGGTTATTTTCCTTTTGTTGACGCAATGGGCTGCGATCTGATGAATCTCGAGATGGGTAGTGGTACTAGTGCGTCTGGAGACGTGTCGTCAAGCCACAAAACTGAGTCCTCTGCAGGCGACTCGCCTCGCCGATCTGACCCTACGACTAGTATGTCGTCCGGTGACGTAAGGACCAAAGGGTCTTAAAGGGAATTGACAGAGCGTCGAGGTCAGACTACGAATCAAATATCATCTACTTCCAAAGATCCCATCGACGCAATTCCGCTGTTGGTGAGGCTAGGGATCCGAACAATTACTGCGCAGGGCGATCCAATTGATTTTATTCCTCTTGCTGTGAGAAAGAGGGTACTCGCGGAGAGACGGATCGACGCGCGGATCACAAAAGTGATCCCTTCGAGTGGGGGCGCGGTGCGGGGTACTGCGACCCCTACTATAGAGTTTTTTGTTCCTCGACGAGACAAGGAAGATTCGTCTGCTGCTCCGCCTGGGGATATTGACGAGATCATTAGGGTTGGGGCCTCGATCATGAATAGGGCGCGTCTTTTAAGGATGGCACAACAATGCGGCTTCGAGGATCCTAACTTTGTGTTTACGTTCTTGGGTCCCAGAGAGAGACCGTGGGAGCCTCCGCAAGGTTATTTTGCGGTGTTTGAGGATTACTTCGTTAACACGCATCTATGGTTTCCTCTTCTGAAGGTCTTTGTCTCCTATTGTGTGCGGCGTCGGATGACCATTTCCCATAACACAGTTGCGACGTTTCGCACCTTGGTTAGGATGCTTGTTTTGGCCGCCGAGGTCGGCGTCGACGTTAGTGGGAAGTTCTTTGAGGATGCGACGAGAATTTGTCCCAGTAGTAGGAATATTAGTAAGGTTTGCTACCGGATAAGGTTGTTTTACGTATCTTGGAAGAACCAATATAAGATCGTTGGCGGGGTGCCGAGGAAGATATGGGACTAGCAGTGTCAGTGGTTCTACGTAAAGGTCAACAAAGCGTCTGTTCCATCATGTGCCTACAATTATTCCATGAGATGGAATATGTGTTTTGGTAGAACCTCGCGTCGTCTTTATGTTTTCTTCAGTTTGCACTAACCGGTTCTTTGTTCGTTGTAGATCTTCCGCATCAGGAGGATACATGCACTACGAGTGACGCCGTGGGAATATATCACTCACGCCAAGGTCAATGAGTGTTGATTGATTTTTGCTAGAGGTACCTCATTTTATTACGTTGATGGATATAATGTGTGTTGCGTCGGTATTAATCTGCCTTCTTTCAGTTGATTGGGATCGCTACCCTGTAATTCATCCGAGGACTATGATGGGTAATTTTGTTGAAGAAAAAAAAGCTACGGCTCTAAAGAAACAAGCTAAAGCTGCTACAAAACTGTAGGGGTCGGTCAAGGTCCCTGAGATGATTGAGGGCAGCGATGATGCGTCGACGGGGCCGCGGCTGAGGAGGAGAAGCTTGCCGAGGTACCTATTGTGACTAACCTTTCTGAGAAGGCAGCCGGGAAAAGGATTCTCCAAGTCCCCTCCAAAAGGAAGAGGACTCCTGCTGAAGAGGTGAGAGCGCAGAAGAAAGCTTTCAATGCGAAGCTGATAATCAACGAACCTACTAACGCTCCTCCAATCGATGATGCATCTACTGTCGTCGTTCCGGTCATCGACGCCAAAACGGCTGTCGACAAGGCTCGTGTAGAAGAGCGTTCGATCATTCAGGTTGAAACACAGGAGAGGGAGGATCCTGAGAATAAGGAGGAGATGAGCGGTTCCGATGATGGGGAGGAGAAGGAGATAGAGATGGAGGAGGACACGTTTTGGGGGAGCAGGTCGCGTTATTTGGAGGGCGCCAACAAGCTCCCCTTAGACTTTCATTATGACGATGTTCTCCGGATGCATGAGGATCTTGTTGAATTCGGGGAGTTAGTGAGTCAGTTGATCCATCTGGGATCTTTTGATCAGTCGGACACGCGGGACAGGTCGAACGAGATGTTTGACGACTTCTCCGCGTCTTACATTAGGGTAAGGTTTCTTGCATGCATGTTTGCCTTATGTCGAGTTGTACTGATTTATGAGTGTTCGTGCATACTGGAATAATGGCGAACCATATGTTTAGGTGGTTTAAGTTGAAGGTGCGGTTGGCCGCGAGGCGACGATCACTCTGCGTGATCAAGTGGATAAATATGTCGGGTTATACCAGGGTAAAAATGAGAGATCCAAAGACTTGGCCGCGGTAGGTGAAAGGCTTGACGCGTAGGCGCAGGAGGCGTACGCGCTGGCTGAGAGGGCAACAACGAAGATGAAGCATGCCGTGACTGAGTATGATGCCATGAAGGTCGAGAAGGATGGGCTTGATGCTCGTAATGCTGAGCTCGAAGTCGAGGTGAAGAGACTCCACAAGGAAAATTGCGTGTTGGCCACTCGGTGCGACAACGCGAACAAAGAGAGGTCGCATGTGCAGAGGAAGTTTGATTCTGGGGTGAGGGAAGCGGTTAAAGAGGCCGAGAAAGCTTGGGTTGCATCTGTCGAGCCGTGCTTTAGTAAGGTGCGTGAACACTTGGAGGGTATGCGCGAGGCTCGACCTCTTGACGAGCCTATCGCCTGTTATCAGAAAGTTGGGGAGCTCTTTGATATGGTGGTTGGTTTTGGTGGCGCGGTGCCCGACATTCTTTGCGAGTGTCTTGTCGAACAACTTAAGGAAAAAGAGGAAGCTAGGGGCCTGATCGCAGTCATCGATCTTTCTGCTGAGGATTTACCTGGGCCGTCTACGCATCCAGAGGGGGGCTTTTTATCTCGACCTATTCTTCTTTCTATTTTCCATGGTAAGCCTTGGTGTGCTTTCGGGCAATTGCGGCCTTCTCTTCTTCCATCTCAATAAAATGATTGGCCCTATGTAAGGCGTCTTCTAACGTTTGAGGTTGATTAAGTAACAGTTCTTCGCGGAACCTCAATTCGTACCCTAGGGCGTTTCTCAGTGCGGAGATGGCGACTTAATCAGAGATTTATACCTTTGAAACCACCTCTTTGTACCGTTCTATGAACATTCTGAGGGATTCGCGTGGACCCTGACTTAGTGACCATAGGTCGACGGTTGCTGTTTTCTTCTCCATGAACATGGAGTAGTGTTTGACGAAGGCCGTTGATAGCTGCTGGAAGTTGTTAATGGACCTTGGCTTTGAGGTGGGAGAACCAGGAGAGCACAATGCCGCCCAAGTTTTCCATGAACAACTGGTAGAGTCCGGCGTTCCTTTCTTCATCGGTGAATTGGGCGCGTCCCATCACGATGGTGAAAGTTGTCATGTAATGATTCGGGTCGGCGTTTCCTTGGAACTTCTGGAATTTGATATTTGATGTATGCTTTATTTTGGTCTCTGTTATCCTCCTGGTGAATGGTCTCTGTTATCCTCCTGATCTTTGCGCCATCTAAGGTTTTTCTTGTGTAAAATATTGGTCGCTGCTTGCCGCGATCCTTTCTGATGAGAACACCGCTAACCGCTGTCGTGGACACAAATATGTAGAGGTAAAGGGTTTCTCCGTCTTGGGGCTTCGCTAGTATGGGCGGCATGGATAGATACTCCTTCAATTCCTTAAATGCTTGTTCGCATTTTTCGTCCCAGTCGAACCTCTTGTCACCACACAATAGCTGATAGAAGGGAAGACATCTGTCGGTCGATTGCGAGAAGAACCTGTTGAGTGCTGCGACGCGTCCGGTTAGGCGCTGGACTTCGCGCGTGCTTTTTGGCGAGGGAAGGTCGATGAAGGCCTTGATCTGCTTCGGATTCGCCTCTATCCCTCTTTGGGTGACGATGTAGCCGAGGAACTCGCCCGAGGTTATGACGAACGTGCACTTGGTGGGGTTTAGTTTCATCCCGTGTTGATTAAGGATGGCGAAGCAGGAGCGTAGATGTTTGATGTGGTCCATCTTGGATAGGGACTTCATAAGCATATCGTTGATGTACACCTCCATTGACGTTCCTATTAGATCGGCGAACATTCGATTGACTAGTCTTTGATACATCGCACATTCGTTTTTATTAGCCTGAACGGCATGACTCGGTAGCAGTACATCCCTTTATCAGTAATGAAGGCCGTATTCTCTCTGTCATCGGGATGCATTGCTATTTGATTATAGCTTGAAAAAGCGTCCATGAATGAGAGTAGCTCATTCCCGACAGTCGCTTCGATGAGGCGGTCTATGTACGGTAGCGGGTAGTTGTCTTTTAGGAACGCTTTGTTCAGGTCTATGAAGTCAACACAGACTCACCATTTTCCGTTCTTCTTTATTACTACGACAGGATTCGCCAACCACTCCGGGTATTTGACTTCAGTAATGGACCCAGCGCGTAGTAGCTTTTCTACCTCATCGTTCACCGCATACGCTCGTTCTCGACCCAATTTGTGGTGCTTTTTGTCTAATTGGTTTGAATGTTGGGTCGACGTTTAGTTCATGGCATGTTATGCTGGGGTCGATTCCCGTCATGGATTCTAGTGACCAGGCAAATAAGTTGGAGTTTTCTTTGAGGAAAACGATCAACTCAGCTCTTATCGTCGCGTCGAGCTCATGGCCAACACCGACGCACCGATCGGGACTTTGTACGTCTATGTTGACTTGATCAATGGTCTCGCAGTGTGGGTTCCCTCACTCTTTAGGGAAGTCAGGTCTCTCGTCATGTTCCAACTGTAACTGCTATAATTCCAAGCTTTGCCGAGCTTTATGCTTAGCGATGAAATACGTTCTCGCTGCTCTTTGATTACTTCTGAGGGTGACCGTTCCTCTCGTCGTTTGGACTTTGACGTACTTTTGGAAGATTGAGACTGGCGCCTTGGTTGCCGCGAGCCACGAGGTTTCCAAAATAGCGTTGAAGATTGAATGCTTGTCAACAACCTGAAATTTGGTCGTAGTGATGCTTCCTCCTGCTCTTACTGGGAGTTTGATAGTACGGACAGTCTCAACTGAGTCAATACTGAAGTCGATGAGCGACTGCGTGGTCCCTTTGATGGCTTCTTCGTGGATCTCCATTTTCTGGAGGGTGCTTTTGAAGATTATGTCTATGGAGCTACCGGTGTCGACGAGGATCCTCGTTACCTCGCAGTCTTTGATGATGAGTTCGATGAGGATGAAATCCTTTTGTATGTTGTTGAGTCCGATCAGATTGTCGGTGGTGAACCAGATCGGTTCATGTCTCATTGGTTTACTGATCACTGCGCCTCTTGTGTTTAGGACCAGATTATCCGTCCTTGTGGTGGATCGTATGTAGTCCCCGCATCGTTCAAGTCCGCCCAGGATAACATTTATTCGTCGTCATGGGGGGGGGGAACGTCTTCGTCCCTTTCGTTGTTATTACGTTGGTGCGGCGGGGCCATGTCTTCGTCGACCAGCTGCCTCTACGGCCTCCCCATTTCTTCGTGATCTTGGTTCGGAAGGTAATTTTGTGAGTGCTCTCTGTGGTTACGCGGTAGATATTGGTTGGGTCATTTTTTCCCGTCGCGCCCTCGGTTCTCATTGTACTTCTTGAGCAGCGTGTCTTTCAAATGCTGGCAATCGGTCATGCTTTGTCCTTGTCAATTTTGGAATTCCTAGTAGGCGTTTCTGTCGTTGTCTCGCCTCTGATACGTTGGCGGTTTGCGTTCTTCGACGAGGTAGTTTGTGTGTCATTTCCCTTTGTCTTGCTTTGTCTGGCTTTTGTAGAACTGGCGAGGCTCGACCTATTCTTCTTTCTCTTTTCCATGGTAAGCCTTGGTGTGCTTTCGGGCCATTGCGGCCTTCTCTTCTTCCATCTAGATAAAACGATTGGCCCTATGTAAGGCGTCTTCTAACGTTTGAGGTTGATTCAATAACAGTTCTTTGCGTAACCTCAATTCGTACCCTAGGGTGTTTCTCAGTGCGGTGATGGCGAATTAATCAGAGATTGCTACCTTTGAAACCACCTCTTTGTACTGTTCTATGAACATTCTGAGGGATTCGCGTGGACCCTGACTTAGTGACCATAGGTCGGCGGTTGATGTTTTTTTCTCCATGAACATGGAGTAGTGTTTAACGAAGGCTGTTGACAGCTGCTGGAAGTTGTTGATGGACCTGGCTTCGAGGTGGGAGAACCAGGAGAGCGCAACGCCGCCCAAGTTTTCCACGAATAACTGGTAAGTCCGGCGTCCCTTTCTTCATCGGTGAATTGGGCGCGTCCCATCGCGATGGTGAAAGCTGTCATGTATTGAGTCGGGTCGGGGTTACCTTCGAACGTCTGGAATTTTATCTTCGCGGTATGCTTTATTTTGGTCTCTTTTATCCTCCTAGTGAATGGAGTTCGCATAGTCTCTTCGACGACTCGCTCGATTTCTGTGGCCGAGCTGGTCGCCTTATGGACCAGCAAGCTTATCTCTCAAAATTGGGCCTTTAGTGCCTTTATTTCGTCATTCGGGCTTGAGAGGTTGCATCACTGGTTCTTCGCGGTGATCCCTGACACGATCCTGCTAGGTTTCTGTGATTGGTGTTGATGCGTCCGTCGATCCGAAGAGGTTTCGGTTCAAGACTTGTAGCTCGGCTCTTCGCAGGCTCGCCGTCATCACTGCTTCGAGTTTGATTTTTAGTTGGCGAGACTCGTTTTCTTGCTCCTCTAGTCGACATA
Organism: Iberis pinnata; assembly: GCA_900406425.1. Lineage (NCBI taxonomy): Eukaryota > Viridiplantae > Streptophyta > Magnoliopsida > Brassicales > Brassicaceae > Iberis > Iberis pinnata. Next base: position 8,931 of record OVBE01009805.1, read on the forward strand.
TTAGCGTTCGATTCGTCTCTTCCTGCGTGGGTACTATTGGGATTCTATATAGCGGTCCAGTCGGCGTCTTAGGGTCGGCAGTTGTGATGTTTTGACCGTCTAGGTGCGTAATATCTTTGACATGGACGTACTCATCTATGTTGCTTGTAGTAGCCATATTCCTTGTGTGTCGTTGAAAATGTGGTTTTCTTTATCAAATATTCCTCAGCGGAATCGCCAATTGTTGAAGCTAGGATGGTCGAAGATCCTGGATTTGGGTTCGTATTTGATAAAGGGGATTACAAGTGAAACAAAGAAAGGCGCGTCGACAGATCCGATGCACTTAAATGGTTTACAAAAGTATTCAGGTCGTCGATACGTTGCTCTAACTTATCTCTAAAGCTTTCTCTCTCTATAAATGCCCACACCCTTTCACTTTGGATTCAACCTTTATTTATACTCGTTCGTCATCATTCACCTATGCGGAGCAGTTGGCTAGGCGTCCTGTTCCTCCGGCGAGTCGATCCGTAGGTCACTGTTCGCCGAGTTAGAAGGGGTTAGGTGCATTGTTCCAGCGGCGATCTCACGCACCTCGCCGACTCTACGAAACGAGCGGCGCGTCAATGGGCTTTGGTCGTAGATCTGGTCCTATTGGATATGGGTCGTTGGACCCTTATCATACACCGTTTATTGACCAAATTGAATTGTTCAAAATCTGGTGGATGGAAACAGGTTTGGTTAGCAATTGGTTAAATTGAATTGATCATTTTCTGACCAAACATTTACATATGTACTAAGGAATGATAAAAAAAAAAAATGACCTTGTGATAAATGTTGTCATTTTAAAAACCGTTAGAAATTTGTAAAAAAAATATGACTACCACTATGCACTCGTCATAAAAATGGTCAGCATGTTTGTTTAAAAATAGATAGAAAAAATTATTGAAAATGCCATATTATTTGGAAACTTTAGACAAAATGCCATAAAACAACAACCTTTTTATGTCTACCATATATGCTTCTGCGATTTGACGAAATTTCCCTTCTGACACAACTATGCCGTTACTGAGATTTTTTTTATAAAAAAAATTTAATTCCTCTCTCCACTCCCTCTCTCCCTCTCTCCCACGCGAAGAAAAACTCTGTAACTCTCTCTCACAATCTCAAATCGGAAACTGTTGATATTTCCTTTCTCTCACAAACCNTAAACCCTAGATCATAATCTACAAAATTCTTCAAGATTATCTAACATTTCGGAAAAAAATCGATTTGGGAGAATGTCAACTCGCAAGGAACTCGGCCAACCTCCGAGGCCTAAAAGCAAGGATGCTTCTTCTGCCGGAAAACCAAATACCCGACAGAAAGCTTCGACCGGAGAGTCGTCGTCGGCATCAATTTTACAAGTATCGACTGAGAAATTTGTTCAGCCGAGACGAAGTCCAAGGGAAAACTGGCGGTTCTGGGCAAAGGGACACTCAATCCGTCGGTGGACACTTCACGTCTACCCCGTAGACTGTATGCATCCGACCGATACCCACCTGAAGGTCGGATCAATTGTTATTCCAAACCAGAATTGTTACTTGACATCATGGAGGCGCTTGAAGGCACAACGGACATAAATTACATCAAAACATCCATTTTTGGTCCACTACTTGAAATCCCCATTAGGAAGGCTTCTTTCTCCGATAAGCTTATCCACCAGATGATATGCAGGTCACTCGTGACCTCAAAAAAATATGAACTCTAGTTTGTCTTTGCGGGTTGTCCATTTCGCTTATCCCTTCGTGAATTTGGGATGGTTACCGGTCTCCCTTGTGGACCATACCCTGAACCTAAAGTACTAGAGCAGCTAAAAACTCTAGAAGATCTAAGCAATCCATATTGGAACACCCTTATATCCAACACGAAACAAAGTATGACTGTCAAAGACATTGTCTCTTTGTTGAAGACAGACAAGAGATTGCCAGTGGACAAGAAAATGCCATCATGGAGAAGAATCCGATTGGCGTTGATTGTTATAGTAGAGGGTGTACTTCTGTGCAACAACAATCCTGTCAAGGTGGGAAGCAAGGTTGTTGAGAGGTAAAGAATTTGGAAGTGTTTGAATCATACCCATGGGGTCGTGAAGCCTTTACATTGACAATAGAGATGATAAAAATTGTTGAGCAGTGTGAGGAGGTCAAAGTACTTAGAGGCAAGCTTAATCAGTCACACACGGTGATACATGGATTCAGCCTGGCGCTACA
>OVBE01009807.1:0-15652 GCA_900406425.1 Iberis pinnata
AAAAACTCACCCGGAAAAGTGACAAAAGTCACTGTCACAAAATTGAGTTCCAACAGTGGTATCTGCCCCCATTTATGTTAGTTTTGATATCGGGTCTGTAATTCGATATGAAGTCCATTCTAGTTCAAGGCCCATTTAGATGGAGAAGCTTAGAAGTCATCGACGACCTAGTCTGAGGAAACTAGATCGGCCTATTTACAAAATCCAACTAGTTTAAATACAAAATTAGGGTTAATATCTTTCTTATGAATATATATGTAATCATCTCTCTTAAGAATAATAACAACTTTTTGACCAATTACCAATCCTCTTATCAAAATTTAACCTAATTTTAAGTTCTTGATTCAACAGTTGGCGTTGTTTGAGAGAAATTATTGGTTGTGCCGATTTATATCACTAAAATTTATTTTCATGAGATAGCAAAAGCCGATCAAGACAAGATGGAGGAAGACTGAAAATCCATCCCCTAATTACCGAGAAAAACCCAAGACGATCCCGCCGATCCAGCAGCAAACCAGCAACGAGATGTCACCGCACAAACCAGTGAGAAAGAAGATCAGAGGGACCAGTCTGAAGATCCGGAATTAGGCGGAGAAGATTATGCCCCTAACATCACCATGCAGGACATGTGAAACCACCTCAACGATCAGAGAGCATAAACAAAAAAAACACAACCGAATCTTAAAAACTCATAGCGCAGCTTGACGGTGTGACCATTTCAATTGAAGAGGAGGACGTACGTACGGTAAACAGGCTGATAACGCACGGTCGACCTGATCCTATTAACTCGCTGAGGTTCTGCGAGATGACAAAGGCCGACGAACTGCAACAGATCTTAAACCAGTTTAAATTCATGAGTTCACATGTACACAAAGCAACCAGCTCAGCCCCCGATATTTTGAAAGCCATCAAAGAGACACAAAGAACATTGTTTACCAGGAGAATCATCGATGTCCCAGTACGACACTCCACAAAAATAAAATTTGTAGGATACGATGGTAAGAGCGACCTTGTGCAATACCTGACGACATTTACAATTTCCATAACGCAAGCACAATTCTCCTTGGAGGAACGAGGCGCGAGACTATGCCAGTTAAAAATCAAGAATCTATGAGGATCCGCTCTGGATTGGTTCTCCCACATGGAGTCGGGCTCCATCGACAGTTCCCAGTAGCTATCGACAATATTCATAAAGCACTATTCAATGTTCATAGCCAAAAAAGCTACAACAACCGACCTATGGACTCTATCTCAGCAGGAGAAGGAATCATTGCGAAACTTCCTTGACAGTTTTAAGGAGGTCGTCACTCGAATAGTAATAAAGAATAAAGGTGCAATCACCGCTCTACAGAATGCTCTCTGGTACAACTCCAGGTTTAGAGACGAGTTGCTCATTAAACCCACCACAAACACTGGAAGATGCGCTCCACAAAGCCAACAAATTCGTCGAGATGGAAAAAGAGCACATAACAATGTCAAGAAGGTACCAAGCAGCTAAACCGCACAGGGAAAAGGAAGAACCCCAACAAGAACCAAGGCAGCACTATAGCAGGACGACCACAAGAGATAGGCGATTTCGAGCAACCTACGCCATCACTGAAAGTAAAAATACGATGAACCAACCTCCACCCATCGAGACATTATGGGAGACCAGTTCCCACACTACCGACGACATGACACCCCCCAGCTGCACCAAAGATCGAAGCCTAGGGAGCAAATTCAACGGAAAAGCAATCGAAGGATCATTGCCAAGAAGATAAGTCAATGTAATCATGGGCGGATTGCTGTCATGTAATGACTCGGTAAAGCCAATCCGATGCCCACCTTCCTCCGTTGGAGTTTAGCGACACCAACCTAAGAGGACTCAGCTAGCCTCACAACGGCTTCCTAGTCATCAAACTAATCATCGCTAACACATAAGTACCAAGGATTCTAATTGATACAGGTAGTTCGGTCGACATCATCTTTAAGGATACGCTCAAGAACATGGAGATCAATGGCAAGCTAATAAAAGATGGAGCAAGACGTTAACATGGTTTAGTGGAGAAACTGCCCATTCTGCATGAACCATCAAGCTACCAGTTCAAGTAGGAGGCCTAACTCAAATGGCCAAATTTATAGTGATTGACCAACGATCTGCGTTCAACGCGATTCTTGGCACACCCTGGCTCTACTCTATTAAAGGCGCAGTATCGACTTGACACCAGTGTATTAAATTCCCGACTAACAGAAGCGATACAAGTTAGGCACAAAAATTTCCTAAGCTGTGAACAACGAAGAAGAAAAACTCTTATGCAGGTTCGATCACCAAAGTGAAGTATCCATATTAGTTGGCCAACCCGGTTGTTGTAAAGAAAAAGAACGGAAAATGGCGAGTATGCGTGGATTTCACTTACCTCAACAAGGCATGCTTGAATGCCAACTTCCTTTTACCGCATATAGACAAGCTCGTCGAAGCAACCACGGGGAACGAGTTGTTATCATTTATGGACGCATTCTCATGATACAACCAGATCATGATGCACCCAACAGAGCAGGAAAAAACCGCATTCATCACGGATAAAGGAACATATTGTTACAAGGTGATTCCCTTCGGATTAAAAAATGCAGGAGTCACCTATCAGCGTTTAGTCAACAAAATGTTCGCCGACGAACTCGGAAAAACCATGGAAGTATACATTGACGACATGTTGGTGAAATCAGCTAAAGCCACGAATCACATGAAACATTTGGTGAAATGCTTCGAAACACTAAATATGTATAGAATGAAGCTCAACCCTGCGAAATGTACCTTCGCGGTAACACCAGGAGAGTTCCTCGGTTACGTCGTAACACGAAGAGGAATCGAAGCTAATCCAAAGTAGATCTCCGCTATCCTCGACCTCCCACCACCAAAAACCAAGAAGGAAGTACAAAATATGTCAGGTCCAATTATCGCACTCAACAGATTCATATTAAGATCAACTGACAAAATCCTACCCTTCTACCAAATCTTTAAATGAAAAAAAGCTTCGAGTGGGACCAGAAGTGCGAAGACGCCTTCGCCGAATTGAATTACTATCTTACAACACCCACCGTCTTCGCCTAACCCAAACAAGGAGAAGTACTCGACCTTTATGTTGCAATATTCGAGGTAGCTGTCAGTGGTATCCTCGTACGGGAAGATCATGGAGAGTAGAAACCAATTTTCTACACAAGTAATTCATTAAACGACGCCGAGATACAATACCTTACCATTGAGAAAGTTGCACTCGCCGTAATATCAGCATCCAGGAAGCTCAAACCGTACTTCCAATCACAAACTATAGTCGTGCTCACCATTTAACCCTTACGAACCATCCTCCACAGTCCAAATCAATATGGCAGGTTGATCAAGTGGGCAGTCGATCTTTGCGAATAAGACGTGGAATACTGAGGGCGCACTTACTTTAAATCTTAGGTTCTAGCAGATTTCATAGTCGAGGTGCCAACCCAGCAAAATGACGACTTTCTTCCACTAAAAATGTGGAATGTCTACGTCGACGGTCATCGCAGGGAGCATGGCTCAGGAGCAGGCGCCTGGCTGGAATTGCCATCATGAGAGGTCCTCGAACAATCATTTTATTTCAAATTTGACGCATCTTACAATGAAGCAATATACGAAGCACTCCTTGCCGGACTACGCCTCGCGAAAAATCTTGGCGCTTGAATGGTACATGTTTTTTTATATAAGACTCTGTGGAGAGTCTTTGGCTGCGGAAGATGGGAACAAACACGCTGGCTTTCACACTCTCTCGTGCTGGTTCAGTGGGTGAAGGTGAATCGATATGGGATCAAATAAGTTGGCTATAACGCTCTCTCTCTTGTAAGATCAGTAGATGGAAAAGAAGATGGATTGAACGCACCACAGAGACTATGGAAGGATCTCTGATACAGCAAGAAGGCTCTTCCAATGGTGAATCCACACACAAAGGACATAAGCTTAAATCTCTACAAGTACCACTTGAAAGAGAGGAAAATGCAACTTTATTAATCAACAAAAAGGTCTAAGGTTTACAAGATTGCAGGGGAACCTTATATAGTGGTTCTTCAGCTTAAGACATAATTAGGTCGACACAAATTCAAAAGAAAGACTCAAAACAACATGACTTGCAAAATAAAACAACAAAGCGTTTAAACACATAACACAGAAATGTTTGCAAACTTAAAATAAAATTAACCAAAGTGATAAATCACGTCTTGGGTTTGAAATGTTTTCTTTTGAAGCCTTTTATACCTTAGATAAACTCAGTTTAAACTGCATAAATTTTATAGATTGAAAATACATGATTTTGGCTCGGTTTGTGCGGTTTAGGAGCTGAAATACAATCTGCTTGTTCTTATCCGTCCAGCTTGAATCCTTTGATAATTTCTTCTTCTTCTATTCCCTTTAGGATTGTATGAGAGTTATCTTCAAGAATTTCCACGTGGTTAGCTTCAGAATCCTCTTCTTGCCTTGTTTGCTCTCTAATTGCCAGCTAACTTGTATTGAGTGTATCTTGTAGCTCAGGAATGGTCTTGGAGTGATTCTTGTTGTGTTGAGCTTCATTTCCTGTCAAGAAAATAGAATTACATTGGTTGGACTGAGGCCGGATCTCCTTGAGGCTCAAATGGACGAAATTCTCCAGCAACTCTTCATTTAAGCCATCCGAGCTTAAGTTAACTTCTGGACTGTTTTTGGTGAAGCCTCCAAGTTCCATAGAGCTTATTAAAATCTGGATCACATCATTGAACCTTTCTCTAAGCCTCCTAGACTTGGATCGTGTTATTAGAGCTTTATTGACTTGTGGTACAAGTGTTGGTTCCATGTTTGGTTGGATGTTCTCATCATTCCCACCCTCTTCAGAAGGTTTTGACCTTAAAATTGGATCATCTGCATCATATAGAGAAAGATCAGCAACATTGAAGGTATGTGATATATTGAAATCACCTGGAAGTTCCAATTGATATGCATTGTCATTGATCTTCTTTAGAATTTTGAATGGACCATCTCCTCTAGGTGCTAGCTTTGAACTCTTCTTTTGTGGGAATCATTATGGTCTCATATGCTACCAAACTCAATCTCCTGGTTCAAAAATCATCTTCTTGCGTCTTTTATCAGCCAGCTTCTTGTATTCTTCAGTCTTCTTCTCAAGATTGTTCTTAACCTTTTGGTGAAGCTTCTTCACAAATTCTCCCTTCAACAATGTTAAGAAGGTACCAAGCAGCTAAACCGCACAGGGAAAAGGAAGAACTCCAACAAGAACCAAGGCAGCAATATAGTAGGACGACCACAAGAGATAGGCGATGTCGAGCAACCTATGCCATCACTGAAAGTACAAATACGACAGACCAACCTCTGCCCGTTGACGATGACCCGAAAGCTTATTGTAACTTTCACAAACAGAACAGACATCCAACAGCGGACTGTCAACACTTGCAATCTATCCTCCTGAAGAAGTTTCAAGACGGAAAAATTGATACCAATAAACATGGAATAGTGACAGAAGGCGCCCAGGAAATGCCAAGTCCAATTCGTCTAATAGAGGGAAAGCGCAGTCCCATGTCAACACTGTTCGGGAGACCAGTTCCCACACTTCCATTAAAGAAAGAGAAATCACGTGCCAGATCTCGTAGCGTCCGATATATGCATATGGTAGGCCGAAGGCCAGTCAGCTTGTCATCCGGTTGAATCTAGTTGCCCGAACTGACTCTTTCCTCTGGCGTGGCTTGCATGTCGCTGATGCCCAGATGGTCGCGAGAAGTAGAGGCTTCATTTAGGTCGGAGAGGCGAGGTGTAGACATTCTTTTAGATGAGCTAGGTTACCGAGATGTTTGGGAAATATTTTACCAAACTGTACGTAATCTAGAGAGAGAAACTAGAGAGAAGGGAGAGCGTTTTGTACTTGAAATTTCAGAAAATGAAGTTATGGAATGTGAGGACGTGAGGGGGTATTTATACTCTAGCAAATATTGGTTACTGAGAAAAGGGAATCATTGCGCGTGGAACTCAAAGGTCTAAATGACGGTTGAGATTCCTCCTATGAAATGATTCGAAAAAGGTTAGGGAAGGACTTCAACTCTCAACTCGTCCGCCGACTAAAGAAGCTCGACGAACTAGGAGAGACTAATTGTTGATACCCGGTCTTTAACCCAATAGAAAGTCCATTCTAGCTCAAGGCCCACTTGGATATAGAAGCCTGGAAGTCATTGACGACTTGGACCTAAAAAAACTAGATCGGCCCATTTACAAAGCTCAGCTAGTTCAAATACAAAATTGGGATTAATCCATGTATTTTTCTTATAAATACTTATGTAATCATTTCTCTTAAGAATAATAAGATCTTTTTGACCAGCTACCAACCCTCTAATCAGTATTTAACCTAATTGTTAAGTTTTTTATTCAATAGTTACTTTACAAATTCGTTTTAAAACGTATTTCGTCTATTTTATTTTATTTGATACTTAAGATTAATGTTCATCATTTTATTTTTTAAATTTATATTCAACTTATATAACCATGTCTTTTCATTCACATTTTTCAGATTTTATATACAAAATTTACAAATTTTTTACAGAAAACATTATTTCGAAAGATAACTCAACTAGATAAAGCATATTTTAGAATATAAACAGTGTCAAGTATATATATTTACTCTGCATAAAAAGTTAAGGTGAAATACAACAATTACAAAAGAAAAAATATTTTTTCATATACGATGAAGTAATAAAGTTTTACAAGTTCTATTCAAGCATCATTCTAAGTTCTTAGTGAAGGTCTATTATTTCCTAGGACCCAAAATTATGTGTTGATATAATATTTGGTTAATTTTCTCTATTCATTTATTTATGGTGCTCGAACTAAACTTTGAAGACGCCATTATTTGAATGGTCAACTAATACGGACATCTTGAGGTGTCGAATGCGGCTCAATTACGCACTCATTTCCCACCAACAATTTTGATTAGTTTTAAAATCAAAACATATTTATAAAAAGGATATATACAAAAATATCACAGAAAAACTAGATTTTATTTTAAATAACACGCATTTTCAAAATTTTCAAAAATATCATATTTTTATCATAAATATCACAAAAATGGTTTTTTTCAAAAATAACACAAAATTTAAAATAACTTTAAAATTTCAAATTAAAATTTCAAAACCAAACCTTACCCCTTCAAAACTAAACTCTAATGAACACAGACCCAAAATTTTAAATTATAAGCACTTAAAGTTTATTTTTTATGTTTTATGATATTTTTGAAACATTTAAGAGTGTGATATTTTTAGAACTTTTAAGAGTGTGGTAATTTTGAAATTTAAATTTTTTTTATAGTATTTCAAGGGATTATTCTTTACAAAAATAGTAAACATTTTTTTTAGTAATTTTTAAGAAAATTTATTGAAATAGGGAATTTAAAAGAGTATGGTGTGAATCTCAGGTCAGGGACCGGCACGTCAAGATCACCGCCTTTCTCAGTTATTGTCCCTTCGCCGTCTTCAACGCATCAACCACTCGCACGTGACCTTCGCCGTCTTCAACGCCTCTTCCTCTCGCACGTCACGTGCCTCATCTATCGAATATATTCATGTCTTTTTACTCCCAATTCTCAGCTTTTTTTTTTAGTCATAACTAGGGCAAAAGCATTTACATAAATGTTGATAACCATATAACGTGAAAAATTCTAATATAAAAATTAGAAAAATTCTTTAAAATACAATCAAAAGAAATTTAAATTTTAAAAATACCACATATTCCTTCCCAAAAATTCCAAAAATACCATACATTCTCAATTGTTCTAAAAATACCGCAAATATAAAAAATAAATTTTAAGGGTTTAAAATTTAAATTTGTGGGTTTGGGTTCACAAATGGAGTTTAGGCTTTAATTTTGAAGGTGGTAGGGTTTGGTTTTGGGGTTTTAGAGTTTAAATTTAAATTTTTAAAGCTATTCCAAATTTTGTGGTATTTTTGGAACAAAAAAACATTTTTGTGGTATTTTTGAAAAAAAATGTGATATTTTAAAAAAAAATTTGGAGTGTGGTATTTTTGGAATAAATCTAATTTTTTGTGGTATTATTGATAATGTACCATATAATTATGTTTTCATTATTATAAGGAATTTAATGTCAAAAATAGGATCTTGATATCCGGTTTGCAAGTTAAAGGGTAAAAGAAGCGATGCTAACTTTGTATGGATATTCAGAGACCGTGCGGTCTAGATGATTCTATAAGATAACTCTACTAAAGATTGCACGTATACGTTTAAAGATTTTGTTTAGTCTAAATTTGTGAAACCGTGAACTAAATGTTTTTCTATGTAGGGTTAGTTTTGTTGTTGTTGTTGTCTATTGTATTTAAAAAGAGTGATTAACCCGAATTACAAAAACACTTTGACCAAACCAAAAGTAAGGAAGTATAAACATGATTTTTGAAGTCAGATGATATACAACGCAAGAATTAAACCTTGCGGCAACTAAATCATACACTAACCAAGATTTCTGAGAGATGACGACACCAAGCACCGTAAATAGGTGGTTCCCTAATCGTTCTCCGTCGACCATCGCTGGCGGTTTGCTTCCTCCTCCGTCCATTCCCCCGGATCCAGACCCGCCAGACTCCTCCTTACTTCTCGGTTCTGATTTTCCTCAACTCTCATCTCCTTCTAAAGGCCTTTTGAGCTCTTCCGTGTCTACTCCAACTACAGGTTCTTCAGTTCCACTTACTAGATTTGGTTATGTTCAAACAGCCAAGTCAACGTGTACTGCTTCGGTACCTTCTTCATCGTCGATGAATCCTTCCTCTGAATCTCCTACCCAAGTTCACCACAACTCGGTCAACAACACTACTCGGTCTACCGAACAACATCCTTCAGTTCCAACACTTGTTGAAAAAATGCGTAGATCTGTTGATAGATCTCTTAAAAGTTATGGTTCTTCTATTGACTCAGCAACTGATGATACTTCCACTCCCAGAGTAGTAGTCCCTGAAGAGGTCTTCCAAAGAGGAGCTAATTTGCACAAAGATTTCATGATTTGTCACTTTTGTGGGCGTGCTCCTCCTCTCAAACATATCCAAAATGTCTTAAGCCAAATCTGGGGTAGAGGAAAAGCTCTAGAAATTCACCCAAATTTTACTAACAATTCGGTGCTTGTAAGAATCCCAAATGATTTCATTCGAAAGAAAGTGCTTGAAAAAAGGACTTGGTACGTTGGAGATACTTTACTTCAAGCATGTCAATGGCCTCTAGGAAACAACGAGACATCTCTTGATTTCACTGCTTTTCCAATTTGGGTGCATCTGAAAGGAGTTCCGCTAGACTTAAGGTCTTCTAAAGGTTTAAGTTGGGTTGCTGGGCCAATTGGAAAACCAATCGAGACAGACGATTTTACCCTCAATTTAGTCAACCTCCAGATTTCTCATGTTAAAGTTTATGCTAATCTTCTAAAGCCTCTCCCAACGTCTGTTATTTTAGCGAGAGAAAATGGACATGTAACCAAGGTTGAGGTTCAGTATCCTTGGGTTCCTCCAAAGTGTGCTCACTGTAATGAGTTGGGCCATATTCAGAAAAATTGCCTTCTTATTCCTCCTGTTCTAAGAAATGCAAAGGCCTTTTCCAAAGCTACAGTGAAGTCTTCGGTACCTACTGAGACAGTTAACCCGCCTATCATCCCTCATATGGATTCTGAACCAATGGAATTAGACCCGCTATCACACTCTGCCTCTCAAGAAGTCCCCAACCTTCCTGTCAAGGATTCAGTCTTTCCAAAAGATCTTTCGGATCCTCCCTTACTGCCACTCCTTTGTATGGACCGAGGTAACTCGAGCTGTGAGACTGAGGTCTCATCTCCTATCAGTATTGAAGTCGATGATCCTTGCGTTGTGGGTATCCCTGTATCAGATAGGTCTGACGGTAGCCTATACCCCCACAGTTCAATCATTGAATATGACCCTACAAGACCTCCAAAGAAATTCAAATCTCACAATCATTCTCATAATGCTTCTTTTGATGATTCAAAGTCTGCTACAGGTTCATTAACACAGGATATTTTGGTTCCTCCTCCTACCACAGGGGGTTCTTGTCTTAATTAATGAATGTAAAAACGTTTTTTTGGAATGTCCGTGGATTAAATAGACCGGACAAGCACAAGCCTTTTGTTTCATGGCTTTCTACCCAGCAGCCATCTTTTGGTGCTATTTTGGAGTCCCATATCAAAGAAGATAATCTCAACTCTATATTAGAAAAAGTTTGTAAGGGATGGAATTTTATATCTAATCATTCTGCTGATGAAGATGGAAGGATTATTTTATTATGGCAGCCTTGTGTTTCATTAAGGGTTCTTAATAGCACAAGGCAATCCATCACTTGTGAGGTTTTTTTACAAGGTCATGAGAGGTTCTACTATACTGCTATTTATGCTTCTAATCTTGAAGAGGAACGAATTGACTTATGGATGAATTTATTGGATATACACCAAAGACTGCAGTTAGGTGATTGTCCCTGGATGGTTGGTGGAGATTTAAATCAAATTCTGCATCCAGCAGAACACTCTTCTATTAGTGTTTCCCATCAAACCTTACAGATGAGAGAGTTAAAAAATATTTTCTTGCAACTTGGCTTGGTGGATCTAAGGTACCAGGGATCTCTTTTTACATGGACTAACAACCAGCCTCTTTTTCCCATTGCGGAGAAGCTTGATCGTCTCTTGGTGAACGATCCGTGGTTGATGAGCTTCCCTAACAGCTCTGCCACTTTTCTTCCACCTGATATATCGGATCACTGTCCTTGTGTAACTGATTTTTCAATTCAATTGCAGTCAGTTGGGAATAAGCCTTTTAAGTTCTTCAATTATTTATCGTCTCACCCCAATTTTGCCTATGTGGTTAAGAAATCTTGGGAGTCTTCAGGGTCTCCGGCAACTACTATCTCTTCTCTATGTTGGAAGCAAAAGAATCTTAAGAGACCTCTAAAAACTTTGAATAAGGATAATTACTCCAATATCCAAACTCGAGTTTTAGAGGCACATAATCTTCTGCTTGAATCTCAGCTAGAAGCCCTTCATTACCCCTCCCACTCTTCCTTCCAACAGGAAATTGACCACCATGAACAGTTGATAGCGCTTAAGGTCATAGAAGAAATTTATCTCAAGCAGAAGTCAAGAATTAATTGGTTGCAGGATGGGGATTCAAACTTAAGCTACTTTCATCGAATCCTAAAGACTAGAACAAGCTTAAATTCCATCAGGTCTTTTGCTTTATCGGATGGGAGTCTAGTCACTGACCAAATCATAATGAGCAGTCTTGCAATAGAACACTTTAAATCATTAATGGCTCCTAGTTATCTTCCACCATGTTTTGTATCTGCTGATGTTTTAAGATCACTCATAAGCTTCTCATGCTCGGATTTGGTTCGCAACCTGATGTTTTCTTCACCAAATTCTGATGAAATTAGATCCCAATTATTCAAGTTAAATTCCTCCAAATCCCCGGGTCCTGATGGTTTATGTGCTGGATTCTATAAGTCTGCTTGGTCAATTGTGGGTAATGATGTCATAACTTCTGTAAAGAACTTCTTTCAAACTGGGTTTCTACCAGATGCTCCCAACTCGACTATTCTCACTTTAGTCCCGAAATTTCAAGGAGCTTCAGCTCTGGCAGACTACCGACCCATATCTTGTCTTAATACTATTTATAAGCTAATTTCCAAGCTGCTCGTTGCAAGGCTGAAGCCGATTCTGACTGAAGTTATTCTCCCCAACCAAACTGCCTTCATCAAAGACCGTCTTCTATTGGAAAATACTCTGTTGGCTTCCGAACTTGTGCATGGATATCATAAATCCAGTCCAAGAAAGCTAATCACTTTAAAACTGGACGTTGCCAAAGCCTTTGACACGGTTAGATGGGAATTTATTCTATGCAGCCTTCAAGCGCTTGCACTACCACATGCTTTTATTTCTCTAATTGAAGCTTGTGTATGTAACCCAATTTTTTCAATTGGGTACAATGGTACAGTTAAAGGATACTTCAAGGGGAAAAGAGGTTTGAGACAAGGCGACCCTTTGTCTCCTTATCTCTTTGTCATAGTCATGAACTACCTCTCGACTATGTTAAATGATTCAGCTATGCAAGGCCGTTTTAATTATCACTACAAGTGCAAAAATTTAAAACTGACCCATTTATGCTTTGCGGATGATCTCCTGATATTTGCTGATGGTTCTCTAGCTTCTATTCAGGAAATTCTGAAAATTCTACACCAATTTGAATTAATGACGGGCCTCTCTATTAGCAGAGCCAAATCAAGTTTCTTCTGTTCGGGTCTCTCCCCTGAAGAAATTGATTTAATCAGTTTTACTACTGGGATTCCAAATGGTAATCTACCTATTCGTTATCTTGGTGTTCTCCTATGCTCTAAGAAGTTATCTATGGCAGACTGCGAGCCTCTTTTACATAAAGTTAGTTCGCGGATTACCTCCTGGTCATCAAAGGCTCTATCTTTTGCAGGTAGGCTTCTCCTCATTAATAATGTCATTGCTGGTATATCAAACTTCTGGTGCTCCTCCTTTGTATTACCTAAAAAATGTTTAAACAAGATTAATTCATTATGCGGAGCTTATCTATGGAAAGGTTCTATTGAGGGTCATCATTCTTCAAAGGTTTGTTGGAATACAGTTTGTTTGCCTATGGTTGAAGGAGGATTGGGGATTAGAAATTTGGGGGTGTGGAATAAAGCTTGTTTGCTTAAACTCATATGGCTTCTGTTTTTTCGTTCTGGCTCGATTTGGGTGGCATGGTTTAGGAAAGAGGTTTTAAAGGGTTATCTTGGAAACTATTGGAAATTTAAATATAGACAGAGCTACTCTTGGATGGCGAATAAACTATTAAAACAAAAAGAACTGGTATATCCTATGTTAAAGCTTCGGGTAAAGAATGGAAAATCTTGTACCTTCTGGTTTTCAAATTGGACTCCTTTTGGAGACCTGAGAAGCTTTCTTTCTGGTCCTTCCCAGCACCGTCTAGGCATCCCCTCTGACACTCTTCTCAGCTCTCTATGGGCAACTGATCATTGGATTTTGCCCCCTGCACGAAATGAAGCAACAGTTGAGCTATATTCTTACATGTCTACTATCCATCTCTTTGATATGTGTGATGATTGTGAAGACTATTATGAGTGGGTCATTTCAGGTCAGGTTCATGATACCATAACTACGGGCATGCTGTACTCGGTTCTAAGGGAACCCTTAGCTCAACCACATGTCACTTGGGCGAACCTTGTTTGGATTAAGGGAGGTGTACCAAAACATAAGTTCTTATCTTGGCTATTTATCATGAATCGCTGTCCTACTAAAGATAGAATGTTAAGTTGGGGTTTCCAAATTTCACCTACTTGTTGTCTCTGTAACAATGGTATTGAATCTCGAAGTCATCTGTTCTTCGATTGCTCTTTCTCTTGGGCTTTATGGTCTTCGGCAGCTTCTCGTTCTCGATTCAATGCATCCTCTAACTGGGATGAAAATCTGCTTCGTCTTCGCTCTATGCGTGGATGTCGATCTAAGCGTTTCCTGGTAGTTATCTCTTGGCAATGCACCATCTATTTGTTGTGGATAGAAAGAAACAACAGATTGCATCGTCAAATTTTTAGAAGCTCAGAGTGGCTACTGTCGGTACTCAACACAACAGTTAAAAATAGGATCTCTACCTTCAGAGAAAAGAATCCTTCTCGCTCATCTACCCTCATGCAACTTTGGCTTTCTTCTTCTCCTCCTCTGTCCTTGCATGTGAGCTAAGTATTCTCTTTTAGCTTCTTACTGATTCCTCTCCTAGCTAGAGAGTCAGATCTTCTATCCCTCTGTTTCGTTCTCAATAGGATAGTAATTCAGCTCGCCATCGTCCTCTCACATTCCTTGACAATGTTTTGCACTCAACACTTATTATCTTATTCACTACACTCAGCGTCTGATGAACTCATTAGTTACTTTGGGCTACATTTTTTATCAGTTGGCTTCTAGTCTTTTACTTTATGGGATTTTAATATTAAGATGTTGCTGAGATATATTTTAATAAGCTGCTGGACTTATATTTCGATTATATATATAAAAGTAAACCCATTATCAAAAAAAAAAAAGAATTAAACCTTGCTAACAAACTCGCTTGCTAGAAACCCCAATATCATCAAACTCTTTTAGCCTAAAAAAGAATATTCCGGAACCAACAGCTCAAACGCACATAAATCGGATTAATGGAACATGAACGGTTGATAACACGAAATAATTAGTTTTTATTCATATTTTTCTTCATTTATCTTAATATGTATTTTAAAATAATTATTATTTTTTAAAATAATCTTTTTTGTATGTGGACGTAACCTATTGATATACCATGTTAGATTTTATGATTTTATTTTATTTCATTTAAGTTTTTCACATTTGTAATAAAAAAATATATAGTTTTAAAATGATTTTGTGGACTTCACTTCATAATCAAATTTTGATAGTCTACAAAATAAACCTCAAATTTATCTCCAATATGCTTTTATACAAAACTACAATTACAACCAGTGATTTACTATTTAAAATTACGATTAAATCCTCGTTGATTAAAACATAAAGCCACTAGTAAAACTATGGAAGACGATAACAAAACATGATTTTATAAGGAAGAAAATTTTCACTAATGGTTTTATAAAATATTATAGCTAAAATGAAACTTAGGAAATATTATGACTTCAAGGGAAATTTCGAGATATCCAGAGCTGATCTTGAGGCCAAACATACCGAGCACGAGCTTGTGCTCTGTTTTTATTTTCAAAATTTAAGTTTAAGAACTGGCCTTTTTAAAATTTATAATTTAAGAATCGGCCGATTTTTTATTTTAAATTGTAATTTTTAAAATCTCCGGACCGGTCATGAAAATGTCTGCATGGTGTACTATTACGGGTAAGAAGGAATAATCTACTCAAGACCACGCATTCAACTGAAAAATAATCAATTGAAAGTCAAATTAATTTGCATTATTATTTACAAGTAGTTACAAACAAATTTGCTGATGCCTGTTGTTTTTTAGCTTTTACATTTGTGTAACTATCAATTAAGAAGATACAAATTACAATTTGTGACGATGAGAACAGTAAAAGAAGAAAAAGAAACAATTCATATATATAATATTGAAACGATCTATTACCTGAAGCTAGTGGAGTATAAACAGACAAGAGTAGAATCCTCATGTCTCCACTTGCCAATGATACGTCTCTTTCATGTGTCTATTAAAATCCATCAAGAGTTTTACAAGCTTAGCAATAATTATGTCTGTCCTCACAAAATAAATGTGTCTTGTTTAACCAATTTAGTCATAATAATTGTGGACAATCATTATGCAACCTTCTGCATCTTGGATATTTTAATGGTATATATCAACTAATAACTTAACTAGAATTTTACTCGCGTTACATGCGGTATTATGCTTTTATAATATTTTTTTAACTAGTATGTAATTTTTTGTACAAAATTTATGTGTATTAGTATATGGTGGATATTTTTTATAATGTCGTATGTTTTAGTTTAGTTTCATATTATACTTTTTCATATATATATATATATATTATATATGATGTAAATTTTGATTAGCAGAAATAATTTTTTATAAAATTAATATATAT
>OVBE01009808.1:0-15649 GCA_900406425.1 Iberis pinnata
ACTTCCAATATATAGGGTATGAATAGTAATAGTCGAAATTTTCCCTGCGCTTCCGTCTCACCAACCACCTCGAGCCATGTGTAGCCTCCTTGTTTGCGGAAAAAGACGACGGCTGAAATCCTTGACTCTCTTGTTTTACCCTCTTTTTCGACCAGTTTTCTAACCAAACAGAGAAGCTAAGAAGGAACAGGAAGCATCAAGATTATCCACTAAAGGAAATCAAAATGAAGCCTGACTTAGCAAAAGGGGCAGTTGATGCCAAATGACCGAAAAAAGTGTACTTTCATCCGTGACCTCTAAAGGCAGGGAAAGAACCATCACGACTCTTGGTATCTCTGTTTACATGTGGTAAGTTGTAGTGGTACGAACGAGAGAACCAAACCAACAAACACAATGTCACGTATCCCCTACGCAGACAAAGGAAAAGGGATTATGCAAGAATACCAGTCTCCACCAAGGAAGGCAAGAGTCAGAGTGGAGGAACCAGAAAACTTAGAGAAGTTGGAAAAACATGCTTTGACTCTCATTGGAAGAGTGACAAACATAACATCCCAAAGGAGACGGTCTCTTATCCTGGTGTTAGCAGATCGATGGAAAACAACCCCAAGGGCACACATAGCAGACCTTGGAAGAGGGCTTTTTCAATTCCAATTTACCTCGGAAGAAGACATACAACAAGTACTAGCAAACAGACCCTATCACTTTGCCAAATGGATGGTTATCCTACAAAGGTGGGAACCTACAATTTCTCCATCTTTTTCATGTCTCATACCATTCTAGATAAAGGTTCAAGGAATCCCTGTCTACTTATGGACCGAGGCCATAATAAAGAGTATTGGAGATTATATCGGACATGTAGAAAAAGTGGAAATATCCACCACGGCAGCGAGGATGCAGGTTCATATCAATGCCGTACAACCCCTTATCAAGACTTTAATTGTAGAATTTGCAAACGTAGAGGAGGTTTAAGTATCTCTCATCTAGGAGAAACTCGAAAAGCACTACAATCGTTGTGCAAGACTAGATCACGATGTCAAAGACTGCCCGGAGGTACCAGATAAAAAGATGGAAACAAAAATCCAGGGACTTGAAAAAGAAACAATTGAAGACAGAGTAAAGCAAGGAAAAGCTCTGGTATATCATAACCAAGTAGAATCAGGGTACAATCCAAGGATAACCAATAGAAGGTTTGAACCACAAAGTCCAAGGAAACGGGAAGGTGATCACAAAGAGAAACGAGACTCATTCCAAGTGGGAAGCAGAGGCAAGGGCAGAACCCATGGATATCGTGAGGACCTCCGAGAAAAAATCCAAAGAAGTAGGCCTCGGGAGGGATCACCTACGTCACATAGAAGCTATCATCCCGTCTACTCACCACGTTTAAGTCCTTATGACTATCAGGACATAAGTGAAAGAGAGCGGGAATACCACAGGAGAAACTGGGAAACGAGATCAGTTAATAACCAAAGCATAAGAAATGGAAGAGTAGAGGACCATAGGGCTCATTTACAACCATACGTACCCCATGAGAGGGAAGGGCCAAAGGTTAGTCATTCGAAACCAGAAGGTTTTGTGGTTGAAAAACTAAATGAAATCCAAGATGTAATGGCACAATATTCAGCTTGTGCGGACCCCTCTGAAAGTGCAACGAGGAAGGTACGCATAAGACTGGCGGAGGAGGAAGGAAGGTTAGAGAGAGCAGCAGTAAAAGGTGTTCAAAGAGCACGTGCCCTGGAAATACTCGAGGAAGAAGCAGATGTTGTAGATCAATTCTCAGCCGGTAGAGTCCCTGCTCTTCAAAGGTTAGGTTCAATAGCAGTAGAGGACCCAGGAGAGGAGGAGGACATCGCAGTTTCTATGCTTGTAAAAAAAGGCAGGAGAAAAGATCCGGAGAGGAAAGTCATAGGGATCATACTCAAACTGAAGGAGCCTTTGGTTCACTGGGACCTCTTTTAAAGAAACGTAAACCCAGATAAGTCAAACCTTCACCAAAACGGAAACTATTCCTTGGAACGACGAGAAATAGAGAAGATAAGGGCAGGAAAAAAAGTTAAGGGTTCGCAAAACAATCAAGAATACCTACCTTCTAATTATCTACCAGCAACATCGAAGAAGAAGATGGATTTTCATGATCCATCAAATATGCTTCCTTAAAAGCGGTAGCTTGGAACTGTCAAGGTTTAGGAAACCCCTTGACGGTCCGGCGATTGCAGGATATCTAATCCAAACTACACCCACATATAATTTTCCTATCGGAGACGAAGAATGTTGATGTAGTGGTATTAGAAAAATTGGAAAACTTTAATTTCAACAGTCATCTTTTAGTTCCACCTCACGGAGTGTGTGCGGGGGGGGGGGGATTAGCTATTTTGTGGAATGATTTAATTAAGTTAGAAGTCCTTTAATCGTGCCATACTTTCATTGATACGACTATAAGTTTTGAAGGCAAAAGCTTCTTCTCTACGTTCATTTACAGTACTACTGATAAGAAAGAAAGAAAAGAGTTATGGAATCAAATGAGTCGACTAGCTTCAACTAGGGAAGGACATGCTTTATCAAGCTGGAGCAGAGAAAAGAAAAGGAATAGTCAAGAGAAAATTTCTCAATTACAAGAAAAGCTTCAAAAGGAAATGTCAACTACAGGCACTAATGCTGCAAGAGAGTCTGTCCATGATATCAATAAACAATTACAAAAATCATATCATGACGAAGAAAGTTATTGGAGACAAAGGAGTTGAGTCTATGGTTACAACTATGAGATAGAAACTCGAGATATTTTCATGCATTAACGAGAGGGAGACAGGTGATAAACACGCTATCAACTATTGAAGACAAGGAAGGCAACGCGGTTTTCGAAGATGCGCAACTCGCACAAGTGATTATAAAACATTTTCAAAAAATGTTCAAAGCCTCAGATATACGAAGCTCCAATAAAGTAAACAAGGCCTTGAGAAGGTGTGTACGGAGGAAATGAATAATCACATGATAAGAATCCCTTCGGACAAGGAGATAAAAGAAGCAACATTTTCGATAAATCCGAATAAAGCACCAAGGACCCGACGGTTTCTCTGCGAGTTTCTTTCAAGCAAATTGGCAAGTGGTGGAAAACGATTTGATCAAGGAAATTCGTACTTTTTTTACATCTGGAATTCTGCCAGAAAATCTAAATCAAACCCACATTTGTTTGATACCGAAGATCCACGGTCCAAGAAAGGTGAGCGATTATAGGATGATTGCCCTCTGCAACGTCTATTACAAGATAATCTCTAAGATACTCACAGGAAGACTTCAACTAGTACTCCTAAAGTTAATCTCAGAAAATCAAAGGCTACAAAGCGGTGCTCACAAGAAGACTTCGACTTTTGTACTCGGAAGAGCAATCTCGGGCAATGTCCTTATAACCCATGAGGTCCTGCATTTCTTGAAAACATCAAAGGCTACAAAGCGGTGCTCAATGGCAATCAAAACCGATATGTTGAAATCCTATGACCGGGTGAAGTGGAGCTTTCTAAGAGCGGTTTTGGCACGTTTGGGATTCCACCCTAGTTGGATAGGATGGATAATGCATTTCAACGGTGAATCCCTCCTTCCTAATCAATGGGAGTTCACGAGGGAAGGTAAAACCGCAAAGAGGACTCCGTCAAGGAGACCCTTTGTCGACATTTTTGTTCATCCTATGTAGCGAGGTTCTTTCGGGCTTATGCCACAAGGCCCAAGAGGAGGGTAAACTCTTAGGGATCAAAGTGGCAAAAAATAGTCCGAGAGTAAACACCTACTCTTCGCGGATGACACAATGTTTTTTTGTAAAACAAATTCTCGAAGCATAAATGCCTGGGAAGGCGTCGGGACAAGTGATAAACTTTGAAAAGTCTTCAATCACATTTTCCCAAAAAGCCTATTTGCCTCTTAAGAAAGTAGACATGGATAGGTTCAATATCCATAGTAAAGGAGGGGTAGGAAAATATTTGGGACTTCTCGAATACTTTGGAAGAACCAAGAAATACCTTTTCGCAAACATTGTGGATAAGATAAGAAAAAAGGCTAAAAGTTGGTTAATCGATTCCTTTCTACGGCGGGAAAGTTAGTGCTTCTAAAAAGTGTGCTCTCTTCACCAAAAAGATTGGGGGGTCTAGGAATTCGGGAGATTCAATGCTTTTATGAAGCGCTTTTGGCAAAGCTTAGTCAGAGAATATTGTCAAACCCTCGTAATCTCCTTGAAAAAGTCCTACGAGGAAAATATTTCCCACACTCATCGTTCATGGAAGCAGAAGAAGGAAAATCAAGATCACATGGATGGTATAGCCTTATCTTAGGAAGGAAGCTTTTGAAACCCAACTTGGGATGGGTGGTGGGAAATGGGAAGAACATAAAGATCTAGCAGGACCCTTGGCTCTCATTTGAGTCTGCACGGGTACCTTATGGCCCCTACCAGCCCTACTTCAAAGATGATCGGGTCCAATCACTCTTACTCCCCAACGGAGGCGGTTGGAACAAAGAGAAAATCCAAGAGATCATCCCAATGTGGGAATCTGAAATATATAAAATTATACCGAGTATACAAGGAGGAGAAGATAGACACATGTGGTTGGGACATCCATTAGGCTCTTACACGACCAAAACAGGGTATGTCAAAGCGAAAGAAAGATTAGAAACCAATATTTTCGACAAGCTCCTACTGGAAATTGGTTAAAGGAGATTTGGAAATTACAAGTTCCAGGAAAAATCAAGTTGTTTATTTGGCGAGTGTTTCATAATGCACTCCCTTCAGGTTTGCACGAAGAGTATGGACTTTGGCTCGTTTGACCAGTCCTCAGACAACCGGAGAACAAAAGGACTTCACATCCAATTGGATCAGAACCATGAACAAAATACCACTCCCAACAAGTGGTACATTCTCTTCGACACTAAGCCTATGGTAATGTGGCAACAATGGTTGAATAGAAACAGTTTCATCTTTACAAACAAAGATCAATTGCCAATGGAGTTAATAACAATAGTTGTGATAAGAGTGAAAGAATGGGAAGAAGCTCAAAAAGGGAAAGAAGAAGGAGTGAAGACTGTAGTTAACGCAAAGGAACAGCTCCCGTCATCCGGATGGATATGCTTTTCGGATGCTGCCTGGAAAACTACAACTCTCGAAGCAGGGTTTGGAGTAGCTCTCAAGAATGGAATAAATCAAGCCAATACGTGGAAATCAAAGACAAGGCATGTACCGTCAGCCCTATGTGCGGAGGCTATAGCGTTATATGAAGCACTGAAGTTTACGCTGAATCATCATATCACAAAGGCCACTTTTGCATCGGATTGCCAAAAACTGATAAATGTGTTAAAATCAAACGAAGGAAGCATCAAACTTCATGGCATCATTTGCGATATTAGAATCTTATCTACTCGTTTTGATGTAATCAAGTTCACATATATCCCTCGCTTAATGAACAAGGAAGCCGATTTGTTGGCTAAAAGAGCGCTAGCTCATGCTGTAGTTGAAACAGTTTAATTTTTAATGAAAAGTTGTGCACAAAAAAGAATAGTAACAGTGGATCACGCGGCATAGAGAAAAATAAGGGATGATGCAGTATAATTGTAATTTGTGCATAAAGGGGATAATTGCGGTTTGTACAAAATAAACGGTACTGATTTGTTTTTGAATGGCAACAAAACATTATATGCAGTGTGAAATTTTTTTTGAGTAATATATATTAAGTTTAGAATTTAATTTTCAAGGGTTTAGAATTTAATTTTGGGATTTGTAGTTTAATATAAGATTCCAAATCAAATTTAAATTTATGGTATTGTAAAAAAAATATTTTTCTGTTTTTTTCTTAATTTTCAAATTATAAAAATGTACCCACAAATATCTTGAACCACACTTATTCTGTTTTGTTAATATTTTGAAGTGTGGTACTTCACTTTAAAAGGCAATTCTTTTTTTTCCATCAAAACAATAGTACAATAGGTAAACGATAGAGAAAAAATAATAAACAATGAAAACAATCAAGTAAAACGTCCTTACAAAAAATTGTCTAAAGAATGAAACAAGCCTCATCCAAAATGCGAGAATGGAGCCAAGCAAGACCTCCCAAAGCTAGGTAAAAATAAAAAACGTCATGTTTTGAAATGATTTGGACGATGTTTCTTGTGACATAATTCGCTTTTGGTGATGATGTGAAGAAGAAGCATGAGGAGAAAGTTTAGGCGACATTAGAGATCTTCTGAGATAGACTCATGTACTTTGGTCAGCATGAAAGTTGATTAATTGCTTCAACTACACTACCAAATCTTGACCAAACTTCTATGGCTCTTAAAATAAGATCTGATATGCTTGACAAGGACCAAAGAATGCAATAAAGTTCTACTTCAAATTTGTTTCTAGTTGGAACTAAGGCGTCTCTTGCATGGAAGGAGACGTTTCATGAATAGTCTTAAAACCTCAGAAAATTGCATTTTAATAGGCAGTTCAATTGGATATTTTAATAAGGGATTTTTACTATTAATGCCATAAAGGCAACACTTTTTTAATCAAATGCCATACCGGCAAAAATGTATGTCACATACCATAAAGTACAATTGCTTTGGTATGTATGAAAGGCGAAACTACCCCTCCAAAATGGGGATGTATTTTGGCGAGAGTAATTGTGTGACAAATTGAGCACTAATGAGTTGTAGTTATGATTAGATGGATTTATTAAAAATAAAAATAATTATAGAGTTAAATAAGGAAAAAATTGAGCTTGAAACCATTAATTTTGCCACCATTAAAGACGAGTTGGTAAGCAGGTGGAACTTTGGTGCGATTTAAGATAAGAAATGAATGTATATTTTTAATTTTATTTATAAAAGGTAATATTGAAATGGCTTGCAATGCAAGTAATGAGGCATTATAACATGAAATAGACAAGTTATTGCCGATACGTGGACCATATGTAAGTAGTTTTTAGTGCATATATCTGAACTTTGATTTTGGTACACATTTTTGTAGGGTTAACGAAATAAATGGACAGGGTCGCATCTAAATTGTGTGTGACCGATTTAGAAGAGTATATCAAGTAAAATTGGGTTATTTGCTGAGATATGTGTGCATAGTTTTTGTTATATGGATATCAGATAAGATGGACACGAATCTTGTAAAGACGATGGACAAGCTGTGTCTACTAGCAAGATCGTAGAAGATGGACAATTATGAATATACATGTGTTGTAGTTTAGTTATTTGTCCATGCGTTTTTTGTAATAATTGTGTAATAACAATGGACAAGATGTATATCATCTAGGTGGGTAAGTGAGACGATGGACACTAATGAGTGGACTTATTTTTTTTATTGCATAGGTGATCAATAACAGAGAAGATGGACAACAATGTTCTAATAATTGTTGGGGAGTGGGAGTGCTTGGATTCAGGTACATGACATTTTCGATGGAAAAAAATATGTATGCGAAATGTCTCCTACTTAGAGAAGACGAGGATTACTCGAGTTTCATATCAAAGATATTTGAAGCCTATGGTGAGAAACTACATGGACAACAAATTTCCTTGAGCTACTGGAATCANGGCGAGGGATGGACTAAATCTATATATGTCCATACAGGAACAAG
This sequence comes from Iberis pinnata, assembly GCA_900406425.1. NCBI lineage: Eukaryota > Viridiplantae > Streptophyta > Magnoliopsida > Brassicales > Brassicaceae > Iberis > Iberis pinnata. The sequence goes on from OVBE01009808.1 coordinate 7,593, forward strand.
GTAGTGTGGACAAAGCCGGAAAAGAGTTAGCCATTTTCTGTCCACCAAAGGTGAATGAAGTTTCAAATGTGTTTGTGGGGGATGGACTAAATCGATATATGTCCATACAGGAACAAGGTAGTGTGGACAAAACCGGAAAAGAGTTAGCCATTTTCTATCCACCAAATGTGAATAAAGATCAAAATGTGAATGAAGATGGAAATGTTGACTTGGGTAGAACATTGGAAGATGAGAGCTTCCTAGAAAGAGTGGACTAGCTTGAAATGAGACATCGAGAGTGTGTTATGGAAAATGATACACATGGTTCTCTTATGGTAAAAGAAGCTTCCAGCAGTGAACATACTGCTGGAACAAGTGGACATAAAGTTCATATGTATGCACAGGTTATGTTGGAAGGTGGATCTACATTTAATTTGTTAGAGGATGATACTAGTAAGAAGAGAAGGCGACTTGGAAAAGAACATGTAACATATAGCGAGAGCAAAGACATTTGGGGGACGGGGTGAGGGTGATGATGATGGTTGGTATGACAGCATGGATGAACCACTTCAATATGATTTCGACTTCATGAGAGAATACATAGATAGAAAATATCCAACACAATGAGATCCATATGCTGTTGTGTATGCAAATATGGATAGCGAAGTTTGGGCTTCACATGAAGGTGATGGACAGGAATCTGCATCCGTCGCGGATGGACAAACAACTGAATGTGAGTAAATAAAAAAATGATATTTTCTATAAATGGATTAAACATTAATAGTCTATGCATCACATATGTAAGGACCTATTACAGTATTGATAGCGTACAATACATTGTGTGTGAATTTGTAGGTACTCGTGATGAAAGTGGACTGAAAACTATCGGTAGTGGAAGAAATGATGAAATAGAATCACAACCTGTTCTCGAGAGTGTGGGAGGTATTTTCCAAACTCATAGTCATGCAGTTGACGTTTTTTTCGAAATTCTATGGGAGACAAATGTGTCTTTTACAAAACAAATCCGCTAACGGTGGAGTGTATATGGCAGGTACTGGTGAACATGACGCTCAGTTGGGTAGATCACGTGGTGGATACGAGATAGAAAAAATTTTGGTATGTTGTGGTGGACAAGTTAATTATTCGTCTGATGGACAACATGTTTATGGAAGGGGTGGACAACATGATAATGAGCTGTCATTTGGTATGAATTTCTATGAAGGAGCTATGGGTTTGATGGGTATGGCAAAAGATGCACCGCCATACAGAGATAATGTTAAGAGGAGAGAAAGTGATAAAGAAAATATGAATTTGAAGAAGAAGGGGGGTGATGCAATTCACATTGGGATGTCTTTCAAGAATAAATGAGAGCTACATAAGGCCATTTCAATGTGCTCGGTTAAAAGACTGTTCAACTTTAAGGTGCAGGCTTCAGACAAAAAAGGGTAATTTATGTATGTTTTGATCCTAAATGTAACGGGATGGTATACACAACAATGAACGACGGTTCTGAAAATGTGGGGGTTCGGACAGTTACGTTAAGTCATACATGTGACATTACTGCAAGGTCTCAATACAGAGAGAAAGCAATTGCTAGCATAGTTAGAGAGTTTTTGAAAGCAATATATGCACATGGAAAAGTGGGATCTCGGGCGTGTGATGTGCCCCATATAGTGTTGACAGATTTTAATGTTACTATATCTTATATGAAATCATGGTATGCGAAGGAAGTAGCTATGCAAAGAGGTAGGGGGAGTGAGGAAGAAATTTATGAATTCCTTTGTAAATATCTACATCTACTCTCTCTGACGAACCTCGGTACAATCTCAAAGGTGAAAACAGTACAAAGAACCGCGGACAGGCCAAATAAATGGAACCCAAACAAAAATTTAAGTAATATGGTACTCATAGATGGAACTCAAACAAAAGGGAAATATAAGAGTTGTTTAGTTGCAACAAGCAGACAACGCATAAATTACCAGTTTTTCCGTTGGCGTTTGGTGTCATCGATGGGGAAAACATTGCTGAATGGACATGGTTTTTCATTCAATTGCGAACATTTGTCCACGACTCAGAAGATCTTTTTTTTTTGTTTCAGACCGACACCAAGCCATATACGCAGGACTAAAAAATGTTTATAAACTAACCAAACATGGAGCATGTATTTTGCATATGGAAAGAAATGTCAAACATAGGTTTAAGTGTGAAGGTCTTACAACAATGGTTTCAAATGCGGCAAAGTCATACACCATTAGTGACTTTAGGTATTTGCTTGAAAAGTTACAAGAACATAACCCTAGCTATATTAAATATTTGTTAGATATCAGATTGGCTCACTAGACACTTGCTTACTTCCCTGGTATGCATTACAACCTAATGAGCAGCAAAATATGCTTCGCTAAATGCAATGCTACAAAAGGCCATCAATTTTCCAATAGCTACAATGGTTTATTAGAAAAATGTTGATGAGTTGGTTTTGTGCCCGCAAGAAGATAGCCATGGAGGCTAAAACATGTTGTACCGCTGAGATTAAAGACATATTGATTGAACATCTCAAAGATGCAACCGATTGTGCTGTTATTGGAGCTTCACCCACTATTTACCTAGTGAATGATGGTAGTGGGTGTGTCTTCACTGTAGATTTTGCGAGGAAAACATCCACATGCAGAGTATTTGATGTGTTGCTTATACCAGATTGCCATGTTTTAGCTGTTGTCGGTATTTGAAACATAGATATATACACTTTAGTTGGGAAATGTTACTTGGTTAGTGAGTTGTTAAATCTATGAACATAAATAATTATGTCGCCTGCAAGAGAGAAAGCCATTGATTTGCCCATATCTTTGGTGGATGAACATACAAACCCTCCAAGAACAAAAAGGGGTGCGGGTAGGCCAAGGACCGTTAGAATCCCATCACAAGGCGAACAACGTGTAAGTTACTTTTTTCCTTGAATCGTGGACGAAAAATCTGTTAAGGAAAATATTTATTACGAGAAGAAACTGACATTTTTTTTACTATTAAATGACCAGGGTTCGACACGTGCTGTCCGGAACTACACGGCATGCACTCTACCAGGACACAATAGGACGAGTTGCAAGGACCCATTATAGAAGTGTAATGTTATAACTATATTTTGTGTAAAATTTATTTTGCCTATAATGCATTAACCTCACCTGTTTAGGGTCTGATTTTTGTTAAAACCTAAGGGAAAAGTTTTAAAATTTGTAGGATATATTTTTAATATAATGTAGATGCTTCTTACACGGTATGAGATTGTTTGTCTATGATAGACAAAATTGGTATTTTCTTTGTTTGTCCATGATTTTTTGTCCATTATGTATAAACCTTTGCTTTTACATGTGTTTTGATTGCCAGAGTCAATTACAGAATTAGAACATGTGGTGCACACGTACTGGAGAAAATACATCCAGTTATAATTGGTTGACCAAAATATTCAGTTGACATAATAATGGGTGGGCCAAAATATGTAGAGGTGGACAAAAATATTCAGCATTCTCTTCAACATTTCTTCTATCACTAGTATTTCCGTTCCGGGCATCTTCCATTCGTTGTGCATTTGTAACAACAAGAACAATATCTAGTAGATTTATATTTCTTTAGTACCTTCAATGTTGACATCTTTTTGCGCATGTTTGTTGTAGACATAATGCAAAAGTAGGATACGACTTTCTCTATTAAGCATGTGGTGTACTCCGGTGATGGGGATGCTGACAGAAATCTCACCATCCTCCGAATTGCATATTTCACTCTTCCATTACAATAAAGGAATATAGATCTTAAAAGATTTATTTTCAATGAAGTGATAGGGGCATGTGGTAGGTTCAATATATCAATGGCATTACCAACTTCTCCTTCGCATCCTACAAGACGTAAACTCTCTAAGTAACATGCTGCTTCATTCCCGGCATTTGCACAACGCAAAATAAAATACCAAAACTTGGAGTCGGTAGCTGCAAGATGTGGGAATGATCCAAGCATGTGCAAAGATGTCTTCATCAAAACACGTTGATGCAACACTAGTGCTATACCATCTTTCCCACTAGAAATTAGAGGACTTAGGTGTTGGAAACCAGACATCCCAACTAGTGCTAGGATTGATAGTTTCACTTAAAAGGGTAGAGATGATATGTTGAAATTATTCATGAATATGTAGGAGAGTGAAAATGAGGTTGTGCACTAATGTTGAGCATCAATTGCGATATATTGTATGTGAAACACCATTTATTTTGTCAACAAACCAAACTAGGTATAAATATTCATTGGCAATAAGTAATAATAATTTTTCATCTACCCAACGACATTAGCTGATGGAACAGGTGGACCCCTACAATAATATAAAATACGTGTGATGATTGTAACTAATGGTGGACATAATATTATAGACAACATTTCAGTGATTAATATATGTCCACGTAGACAGTGAGTTGTGCTTCATGCCATTCACGTAACAAAATTTGCACAACAAAATAAGACTAAAATAAGATTAAGATAATTATGTTTAAGTTTTATGTAACAAGTATGGTTTAGACAAAGACAAATACGAGACAACACTCCTCAACCCCTAAGTGGCTTCACAAATTCTTCATACACATCAAGCACATAGTTCATGCGCATGTTGTCCGCCATCTTCTCCGTTGTACCACCCAAAATAAAATCTTGGCAATAAAGTTCCATAAACTTGATTGAAAACAGCCCACAATCTCGAGAACAATGGTTTTGCGAAACCTCGCGTACACGCTTGTAAACGAAGGTAGATGGTAGCAGTGTCTTACATAAAATTTTTAGGACAAGTTGGTCGATCATAACTGCCAACATGTCCACGAGAGGCTCCATCATTGTTCCCATCTTTTGCTCGCCGGTTGCGCTGTGCAATGGATCTAGTATAATTATCTTCCCCGTTATGAGATCAATAACCAACGAAATCCAATACTTTTTGCCCCAGTTCATAAGAGCATACAAGGTGTCAACGTCTTGGTACCATGCAAGTTTGTTGAAACAATTTGGGATGATACCTTTAACATAATTTCTTGCCATGCTATTCCAGGTCCACGACCCCTTTTTTTAGACTTCTTGAAATGTGGATAATCGATACAAAGCATCTGTGTGAAGAACGTATTCATTATCACAATAGTTTTATCAATCAACGCATCGCCATGTCTCATCCACAAGAGACTCAAAAGCACATCCATATGCTGAAAAAATGAATGTTAATAGATAATAATTCATAAAATATGCAACCAACATTTAATGTGTTTTAAACTGTTTCTTACGGTTGAATCCACCCAATTTCGAGGTTTACAAATCTCCGTGAAAAATTTCTTCCTAACAGAATGTCCATCAATGATATACTCACTGTAACAAAAAATAACATACGCTTGATTTCTCATTGCAAGCACAAATATGTTTAATATCAAATGTGGAGGTACGTACTTTTGTTTGTATGATTTCAGCTCCTTCATGAATTTTTTTTCAATGTTCCCGTCCGGCCTCGAGAAAAAATGGTGGACCAATCTACTTTCCACATTATTTGGCGTGGTGACGTCTCTGTATTTTCTAGGCGTTTCTTAGCCCTTTGCAACCGTTTTCCAGCACCTTTTTTATGCAGAATCTTCAACCATATCACCATCCAAACCCCCATATTCAGATTTTGTTTCTTGACAAAATCTGAGTTAGCAGAGAACATTTCCTCCACATCAATGCCATGAATTAGAACAATCTGAGTGTGGAATGTAAAAACCATTCTAACTACATATTGCACTAAAACACATGTGGCTTATCGTCTCTTCATCAACCGTAAGTTGTATGTTTCCTTCTTCTGCTTGATCATCGTCTACCTTGTCCGCTTCCTAGTATTCATCATGGATTATAAAAACTACTAACGCTTGCTGTACAAAACAATAACGACCAAAAATAATTGAATAACAAAATTTATTTGTACGATTAAACGGTTAAACTGGTCCACACATATGACATTGATTTCATACAATATGTCACGATCCCTTTAAGTCAAATATGATATTTGCCTTACCTCTTCATCTCAATCGCGTCCAAGATCCTCCTCATTTTTCTCATCCATTTGCTGGTTTGAGTCACTTTCAGAACCACCCTCATTATGCTAATGGTGAAAAATAATTTTTATCAACATAGTTATGTCCCCGATTGTACATTATGTCCACAACTTATTTACTGTGAATATGCTTACTTATTTACTAACATGTCCATGTCGTAAACTATGTGAACCAAAATAAATTTATTTACTACTTCCACTGCAATTTGTGGGAGCCCGAGTTGCTTGTGCACTTGCTATTGCGTTTGTTCGTCTGCTTGCTCATGCGCTTGCTAAGCCTGGAAACAATCAAATTACTAAGCATTTATCTATAAAAATATAAACGTTCTTATGTGATGACATGTTTATACAATTCATGTACAACTGGTCCACGCAACATCTATAAACACAAAATATGTCCACAATGAAACCTGGTCCACGCAGACCCCTTGACTTTTGTACATGTCTACAAAGAAATGTCCACAATAATATTTTACTCACCTCTTCGGCTCCAGAAACCTCATCCTCATACTCATCCATTTCATCATTCGACTCACTTTCAGAGACATAGTCCTCTCTCAGTGACAAGAAAAAATGTGGTCATCTCCATAACACATTGGTCTGGTCCATGTTAAAGAGAAAAATTCTTCTGGGAAAACATAATTTACGTCCACATCAGACTTACCAAGTCAACTACTCCGAGTATAGGTTGGCTATGAGAGAATTTTTTAGGTTCCACATATACACCCTCCACCTCCATATTATTTTATGTTGAGACCTTATGAATAAGAGGATACTAGGAGATTAAATACTTAATATCAACAAATAAAGAAATAATATTTTTTTCCATCTACTATTACGATGCACCTTATTTACAGAGGGTGAAAAATATTTTCATCAACATAATTATGTCCACAATTGTACATTATCTCCACAACTTATTTGCTATGAATATGTCTACTTATTTACTAACATATCCATGTTGTAAAGTTTTTGAACCAAATAATTTACTTCCTTCCAATGCAATTTGTGGGAGCCCGAGTTGCTCGTGCAATTTCTCTTGCGCTTGTTCGTCCGCTTGGTCATGCGCTTGCTCAACCACTTCTTCAGCCTGGAAACAAAATCAAATTGCTAAGCTTTTATGTAGAAAACAATAAAAGTTCTTATGTGGTGACATGTTTATACAATACATGTACAACTAATCCACGCAACATCTAAAAAAAATATGTCCACAATGTAACCTGGTTCACTGATGACTCTGAATTTTAATGGTTCTTACAAGTCATTTAGCATCAATTTTGAGGTCTTTAGGCGTGCATACATCACATTTGTAGTTGATTTCAGTAATTTTATGATTTTTAGACTTTTGCATTAGAATTCGCATATGCACACACTTTGGAGATTTTTCAGGACTTTCAGGAGTTTTCAGGAAGGTTATATGAGAATTCAGAAAAGCAGCACTTAACATAGAATGGACCAACACTTAACATGGAATGGACTGGCACTCATCTGGATCGACCTCAACACACGTCTGGATCGATCTCAGCTCATTTCCAAATCGATCCTACAGCACACTTCTGGATCGATCCCGGCTTCACTCTGGATCGATTTTAGCACACCTCTGGATCGATCCCAAGAAACTTCTGGATCAATCTCAACTACAACATCTGGATCGATCCCAAGAAACATCTGGATCGATCCCAGCTCACTTCTAGATCGATCCAGATCGATCCCAGCACTCAACACCAGATCAATCTCGTTCAAGCCACATACAACCTGGATCGATCTCAAGCTCAACTTATGGATCGATCCCATTCAAGCATCCCTAACTCAGATCAATCTTGCACTTACCAACTCGAGTCAAACACGCTCCAACCCAACCAACTCAATTCCAAAGTGGACCTGACCCAAGATCTGATCCAATGATTAGTTTTTAGCTTTAGTGCGATTTAGGGCTTTTCTCTGAACACTATAAAAGCCATAATTCGCCTCCTTTTGCACAAGTCTT
>OVBE01009809.1:0-15649 GCA_900406425.1 Iberis pinnata
TTGGGAATCAATTTAACTCTATTATTTGATCCAAATGTTCCTTTTAACTCCAAGCTCTCGGGAACTTTTGGGTTAATTCAACAAGCGGATATTCCTTTGGATTTGCGTTTGATTCCTATCTGGACGTTATGGCATCTATGGAAATCAAGAAACAGTTTAATCTATGGCCATCAACAATTGGATATTGAGGAGCTAAGAAAATGTGTTTACCGCGATGTACAAGAATGGGTCACTACAACTACTACAATGCTTAGTTCGGAAACTACTATTCCCCTACGTTCTACTCAATGGTCTCCACCACCACCTGGATGGGTTAAATGCAATCATGATGTTTCACATCATCAAGATAATTCACCTTCAGGCTTAGGGTGGATCATACGTGACTCAAATGGGGTTTTTTTACATTGTGGTCATTGCCGGTTTGCAGGACGACATACCATTGAAGAGGCTGAACTGTCAGCTCTAATTTGGGCAATCCAATGCACATCTCATTTAGGTTACTTCAGAGTCATTTTTGACGGCGATAACAAAACTGTCACTCAACACATGTTACAAGGTAGGTCCAACAGGCGGTTGGATCATTATTTCCATACAATTCGAGCCTTTTCATCACAGTTCATGCAATACAGTTTCAGTATCATTCGAAGGAGGCGAACTTATGTGCTGATTATTTGTCTAAATTTGCACTTACTCATGTAAATGTGTGTGACATTCGACATACGTGTCCATTTTCGTTACTTTTACTTGTAAACAATGATATTCAATAGAAGTTTTTGTCGTAAAAAAAAAAAAGAATCAAACAGATTAAAATGCTTCAATTTAGGCGCATGACCAACATATTAACGACACATGTACAAGAGTATATTTAATTCTTAACATGCCTCTAAATGTTTAGTATTAATTAACGCTTAGTTTGTTGGAATAGACACATATTTTCATTAATTACTACAAAACCTTTGAACGCTTCAACACCCTTTAAATCTCTCATCTCTCTCACACTGCGTCTATTGGTTTCCAGAATCCGCCATAGATCCCATTTTGTCTTAATTCTCTCATTCAGACTCAGAAAATCGACACAATTTCTCGGTTTCTTGAGTCGCAAGCAATATATAATAGTGTGATTTGGTTAAATGCATGAGAAGACCACAAAGGAGAGGAGGATCAATGGCAATGGAGAAGTCTAGCTCAAAGTACAGAACACAGTTCTGGTACGTTGCAATGGCCTCTTTTCTCCTATGGCTTTTCTTGCTTTACCTTTTCAATTCATCCGCAACAACTGTTCATAACCACGAGATGTTGTTCCGGCAAGATCTGGCCATCGACGTCTCACCACGTAAAGAATCTGATCAAGCTCCTCTCGTAGTCTCCAATGAGATTTCCGTTGATAACAGCTCTCTTCCTGTTTCCGATGGCAATTCATCTCCGGACAATCAGATATTGGAGGACAAGAAGGTTGTGACTGATCTCGTTGAGGAATTGGAGAAGGAAAGAATTGAAAACGAGAAGAAGAAGAAGAGTGCTTCGGATTTGAATGGTCGGTCTACTAGGGCAAGGAGAGGACATCGAGAATCTCGAAAGGCGAGATCTTTTGACAGATCAGAGGCAGCTAACAAAAGGGTTAGCCACAATAATAATGATGAGAGCAATGTGGATAATACTAATGAATCATCCGACGAAGAATCGAACACTGACGAGACTAAGAACGATGAGGAATCACCAATTGATGATAATGACGATTTGGAGAGCGAGATAGAGAAGGAAACGGAGAATGATTTGTCTAATAATGATGTCGAAGGTAGTAACAACATTTCAGAAATAGTATCCGAACCAAAATCTCAAAGAAACTTCCCATCGAATAGAAATATTCCCAAAGCCAAAAGCAGAGTAAATTCGAGAAGAAACCAACCTAAGAGAGTTGGTAAAGTAATGGTACGGCCAAGAGAAACGCGACGTAACGATCCATGTAGAGGAAAATACGTGTATATGCACGAAGTTCCAGCTTTGTTTAACGAAGAGCTTATCAAGAATTGTTGGACATTAAGCAAATGGACTGATATGTGTGAGTTAACATCGAATTCCGGTTTAGGACCTCGTTTACCAAACATGGAAGGTGTTTCTGGTTGGTTTGCTACAAACCAATTCACATTGGAAGTGATATTCCACAATAGGATGAAACAATACAAGTGTTTGACTAAAGATTCGTCTCTTGCTTCGGCTGTTTATGTTCCTTACTATGCTGGTTTAGACTTGATGCGGTTCTTGTGGGGACCGTTTCCTTCTATGAGAGATGCAGCTGCGCTTGATCTGTTGAAGTGGTTAAGGGAGAGACCGGAGTGGAAGAGAATGGATGGTCGAGATCATTTCATGGTGGCTGGTCGTACCACTTGGGACTTTATGCGTACTCCTGAGAATGAATCTGACTGGGGTAATAGGTACGTCGTTCAGTCCTATTCTTCGCCTAAAAGTTAAAGTGATAAATTGATATAACAAGTACATAAAAGAATAGCTTAAGAGTTAAAGCATTTGGCACTTGGAGATTTCATTTTGATAACATTTTGGGATGACAAAATCTTACTATAAATTGTAAAAAATGTATTAGAGGACTTGTAACCTAGCTAGTGGTTTGTGCTATTGTGTTATCATGTGAGTTATAGTTGGTTATGAGATTTTAAAAAGATGCAATCAAAAACGAAAAATGTCACATTGCATAATTTTTAAAATATAGACATCTTTTTTAACTAAAATTTTAAAATAAAAGAGAACCGTAACCTCATGCTTATTTTGCTTGGGTTCAAGATTGCCTTCTGTGTGAATTCAAATAATAATTGGTGACAAAAAAAGGAAGAAAGTAGAATATGATTTAATTTAGGTCTAGTATAGAAACTTGACTATAAATTGCAATTTTTTTTTAACTTAAATTAATCTTGAGGTATAGTGTAGGATTAGTTTAATGATTTGGCGAGACTAGGTTCACTTATCTCGAAGACTAGAAAATTTCCTTCTTTTTTGTTATGAATGTTTTGAGTTTTAATTGGACAAGATTTCTCACAGTTGTTTCTTTTTATGTCTATCTACCTAGCCAGGTTAATGATATTGCCGGAAGTAAGAAACATGACAATGTTACTAATCGAATCAAGTCCATGGAACTACCACGGATTCGCAATTCCTTACCCTACCTATTTCCACCCTTCAAACAACGCAGAGATCCTCCAATGGCAGTACCGAATGAGAAGAATCAAACGTCGTTACTTATTCTCCTTTGTTGGTGCACCACGTCCAAACCTCGGTGACAGCATAAGAACCGAGATCATGGACCAATGCAAAGCTTCTAGAAGAAAATGCAAGCTTCTAGAATGTGTCTCAGGCTCTCAAAAATGTTACAAACCTGATCAAATCATGAAATTCTTCTTGAGCTCAACGTTCTGTCTCCAACCTCCTGGTGACTCCTACACACGCCGCTCTACATTCGACTCGATCTTAGCTGGTTGCATACCGGTTTTCTTCCATCCTGGATCAGCTTATGCGCAATATATTTGGCATTTACCTAAAGATATCTCAAAATACTCAGTTTTTATACCGGAGAAGAATGTGAAGGAAGGTAAAACGAGTATAGAGAAAGTTTTGAGTAGGATTCCAAGAGGTAAAGTTATTGCAATGAGAGAAGAAGTGATAAGATTGATACCGAGGTTAATGTACTTTAATCCATCTAGTAATAGAAGAGACACGGGACGGTTTGAAGATGCTTTTGATGTAGCGGTTGGAGGAGTGTTGCAAAGAGTGGATGGATTGAGGAAGAAGATTGAAGAAGGTAAAGATGAGATATTCGATTTTCCAGAGCAGTTTTCTTGGAAGTATAATGTGTTTGGAAATGTTAAGAGGCATGAGTGGGATTCTTATTTCGATAGGCACTGAATGAATGATTGATAGTAGATTGTGAGTGTGCCTCTCTTCTTTTGTTTAGTTATTTGAAGAGAAGGGAGTGTAGTGATTGTGATGATAGAAGGAATTCACAAGGCTTCTCTTCTTTTAAGTTTTTTTTAATGGTTCTAGTTTGTTTCATACAGTTTCAGGAGATATTAAAATGAGTTTTCGTGGCTGATTCGGATCTTGTAGTCTAATTATTTATAAGTTTTAGGCTTGGGCGTTAGGATATCCATACGACCACCCAAAGAAGTTCAGATTTATGAGTTTTGGGTTTTTCGGTTAGAAAGTATAGAATCTGTTCGAGTATTTTAGGACTTCGGGTCGAATTCAGTTTAGTTATCCTCGTGTTTGGATCGGTTCAGGTTTGGTTTTTCAGGTATTTTGGTTTTTTATTCCGGTTTTGAGGTTTCATTTTGAAATCGAATATATATCCGAAATAACTTGAAATAAAAGTGCTTTATTCAATACCTAATATAAAAAATTAAGGTTTCTGATTTTCGGGCTTTTAGATTAAAATAGTATATAAATCTTTTGAATCATTTAATTAAATACACGAGAAGGAGAAAAGATCGAAATACTTGTAAGCATTTTAATATATTTATGTAACTTATAATTTTTTTACTTGATATGAGGTAACTTTTGTAATGGTTTAGATTCTTTGGATTTGTTTTTTTTGTTGTTGTTAAATGATTCATAAATATATCAATTCTTAATCAATAGAAAATTTCGTAGTATCTACATAATGTTACTAAACAAAGTAATCAGATAGGAAAAATCTTCTATAATCGTTTAGTTAAAAGAACTCATAGAGAAAGTTTCACCAACAACAAAAAAATCAGATAAAAAAAAAAATACTTTATAATGTTATGAACTTCATAACCAACTTCTTAGAGTTAATACAATACTTTTACTATTTTCCAATATCTAAAATTCGTTCGGATATATCCAATCGAATCTAGTTACCTAAACCAAATAAATATAATATCCGTTCAGATATTTTACTTTATTCAAACTTAATCCGAACTCAATTTTCTCGGTTCGATTTTAGATATAATGCCTAGCGGTAATAAGTCTACTATATTTGTGTCATAATCCAAATTCAAGTTTGATATTGTGCATGTATAAAATAATTTCCCCATACTTGTATTTGTTTTGCATAAATGTACTAAAAAATAAACAATTATATACAACAAGATGAAGCATCAAAGCGTCTGTAGTCCAACGGTTAGGATAATTGCCTTCCAAGCAATAGACCCGGGTTCGACTCCCGGCAGACGCATCTACTTTTTTTATTTCATTAATATTTTTTCTTTTTTTCCAACCATATGCTTGTTTCAACTGCAACTATAGGATTTCGTTGATAAATTTTCTTGATTCAGATACAAATAGTTGATATCAGTGAATTTTTGTTGCTGTAAATGTTTCCAAATTGAGAGTATCTATGGAAAAGTACCATATTATAGAAGCAACACGTACACAATTTATTATTACACAAACTTAAAAAAAGAAGAAGATAATAGTTTGACAAAACTAAAAGAAATCACAAATTTCATTGAAAATTTGAAAATCTAACAAAGCTAGTTATCATCTTCAGGAAACAAAAACCATTAACGAGAATGTTGAGAAGAAAAAGTAAAAAAGAGAAACCATGAAAGGTAAGTTCTGCTAAACTTCTTCAGTGCAGGCTAAATCAACTTAAGGCACAAAACAGCATGTCTCTATCAGAAGCTAGACAAGCTATACACCAGAATCCACGCAAGCTGAAACGTACAAATAAATCAGCTTATCAGATTAAAGAACATCTAAAGTCTAGAGAGAGGAAGTTGGTCACATACCAGAAATAAGCTTAGAGAAGCAAATAGCCCATCCTGGAGGAGAGCTGCATGACCACCAAATTCTTCTTCATCAATCTTTAGAATCAATGCATAGTAACTGTATACTATGCCAGAGGAGATTGCCAGAAATCTGACAAATTTAAGAGCCAAATATGTTATTACTTGTTGAGACAAACCAACTCAATATAAAACTTGTATTAGAAAAACTCAAATTCAGTTTCATGTCGGCGAAAACACTTGTAGATAAAATAAGCTCAAAGTCGAGATTCTTAACTAATCAATGCAACAAAAACTAGTTTTGAATATATGGGGTTTTGATGGTAACCCATCACTCTTGTTTCATGCATTAAGCAAAACAAAATTTGGCAAATCCTAAGTCGAGTTTATGCAGGAGGTTCATATTCTTTCTAGTCATACTGTATAAAAAGAACTTACAGAAGTAACCATATGCCTCCAACCAAAGGTATCGCACCCCACACCAATCCACAAAGTAATCCAACCACTTGCCTGATCCAATGCAATACATCTCCCAATTGATCCTGTGCTAACAACAACCACAGACTTTACTATCCAAGATACACTCTCTACAGTATTGGAGATCAAATCATAATATAAGCTAATCCCCAATCATAGTTGTTGACATACAGGATAAATATATCAACTTTAAAGCTCTCAATTGGTACAATAGACTATGAACCAGCTTCTATGCTGAGGTGGAACCAAAGAACTCAAAGAACTCTAAGTAGGTGAGGGTTATACATATATATCGGAGAGAGGGTCGAGAGACTATACCTTGTCCCAGGAAGCTTCTGCATCAAACAATTTAGCAAATTTGAAAGTACCCAAGTGACCGTTTTGGTGGTAAATCTGTTCATTGTGGTCTTGATGATTCGACTTCGAAGATTTCCCTTCTTTCATGTTTCCTGATTTGGTTTCTAAGAGAAGCCCCCGATCCGATGCAACACCCAGTTTAGAAGACTGGGTTAAGTATCAAAACCCTGCTCACGACTTGAATCTAGGGTTCTTACTTATTATCGATTTTTGAGTTCCGAATTCTCTGATTCAGATCTATGACGACGACCGGAGAAAAATAAAAAATATATATTCCTTTCTCTAATATATCTAGTTTCTGTGCCACGTGACAATAATGGAGATTGCAACACAAAAATAATAAAATTTTTTAATGTTTAATCTGGAATAAGAAAAAAAAAAAAAAATGAAGCATGATCTAAAACAAGAAATCAATAATTGACATAAATTTTAAGTCTTTGAAAAAGGTAAGCAAAAAAACATTTAGAAGATATATCAGAGCACTTGCTCTGTTATGTAATAAGACAAATAGATATGATTCTTGTAACTTGTAAGAGACTAACGTGCATCAGGGTTCACTTGGGTTCCATAATTGATAGTCAATTCTAAGGAGTTCTTTGAGTCATCATCTTGAACTTCTCCTGTTCTCGAATTCTCGGAGATCAGACACTCTTTAAGTACATTAACAACTTTCGACATGGTTGGTCTATCAGTTGAAGATTGACTCACACATGACATTGCTAGTTCAAGAATCCTCCAAACGTTATTAGTGTCGTAATCTCCACCAAGGTTTGGGTCTATAATTTTTTCAATATCTCCTCTGCTTATAAGAATCTTTACCCATTCTGCTATATGAGCCTTTTCTCTGGTTAGGTCAATCACAGCTCGGTTTGTAATGATTTCTATTAGTACAACACCAAAACTGTATACATCACTCTTCTCATTTAACCAGTTTGTTAGGTAATATCTGCAAAATTAGAAAGTTTAATGCAACTTAAATGAACCAAAAACAAGTTGAGGTTTCATTTTGTATATATAGTTTTCTATGAATTAGATAGAACTTACTCAGGATCAAGATATCCAGGTGTTCCTGCAACTACTGTTGCTACTTGAGTTTGATCTCCTATGGGAAATGATCTTGAAAGTCCAAAATCCGCAAGTTTAGCCTCGAAACGATTGTCTAATAGTATATTCGTACTCTTGACATCTCTATGAACTATTGGTGGTTCACATCCAACATGCAAATACTCCAAGCCTATTGACACAAATTTATATCCATGTTAAGTGATTATTGTAAAGTTGGTAACTATATAAGATTTTCATGACTAAGAAAATGATGTAATTAGGTGACTGAAAATGTTACAAGTTAGCATGAATATTACCTTGTGCCGCCTCAACAGCAATTTTTAGTCTAGTAGTCCATTTCAAACTAGATCCAGGGGACTCTCCTGTAAAAGAAAATGCTAAATCCTTGCAAGTTAAAAGATGAATCAAGACAATATCTTTTGTTGTGTTAATGATGTTTAATTACCTGATAAATGTTGTTTAAGATCTCCATTAGCCATGTACTCATAGATAAGTGCTAAATGGCCTCCTTCATCACAGTAACCAACAAGGCTTACCAAGTTTATGTGATGAACTCTTAGAAGAAGCTCCACCTTTTAGATCTATTTCATATTAATTCATACTCTCAATTAGACATACCCTATGAAAATATTAGCTTACCTCGGCTTTAAATTCCTTATAGCCTTGAACTGATGACTCAGAGAGAACTTTAACAGCTACTGGTTCAGTATCATTCAAAGAACCGTGGTAGACAATCCCAAATCCTCCTTCTCCAAGAACTCTTTTGAAGTTTTCCGTAAGCTCACCGACTTCTGAATAAGTGAACCTTTTCTTTTTGGCAAAGATTGATGACTCTCTTGGCAACTCGCTTGTAACTGTAGAGGCAAAACTCATAACACTTTATTAAGCCTTTTGCATGTTTCTTGATTCATGTATATAATTTTCTATGTACCTTTTGATAAGGGCTTTTTCTTTCTCAAAGCAAATATGAGAACCAACAAAACGACAAGAACTACGACTGAAGCAAATGATGCAAAAACTGGTACTAAGACTTTATTGGTTTTGTTGTTGTTGTTGTTGACATTTGGGTTTCCTTGAACACTATAAAAAATAATGTCACTGAATATGAAAAATCATATGGAACAAGAAAAAGTGTTAGGGAGGGACTTACACTAATTTTAGTCCTTTCTTTTCTCGATCGCGAAGGGCTTGAGGAATTGGACCGGTCAAGTCATTCCATCCTAAGTTTCTGTCCAAACAGAGAAGAACATCATAATGTATATGATTAATAATGTTTACCAAGAAAAATATACTCACATGATCAACAATGATTCCATGTTGGCTAGAAATTCAGGCACTCCTCCAGTTAGATTGTTATTTGACAAGTCTCTACCATTTCATAACAATAAAACAATTAAGAAGTAATCTACAGAGCTTCTAACAAAATAAATGCAATTAAAGGATATTATAATTATCTCACAGTTCTTGAAGATGGGTAAGATTTTGTATACTAGATGCTATGACACCATTTAATCCACTTGATGATAAGTCTCTGGTCACAAGAACAATCACATATATATTAGAGATTAAAAACATTTCAAAAGTAGTTGAAGATTAATTTTTGTCTATATAAATAGTCTTACAAGGAGATGATTCTTGGTGATATTGAAGCATTTGTGTAGCTGCATTGTATACCCTCCCATTTGAACAATCTAGGAACACATGGATCTCCTTGCCAGTCGATTCGACTTAACTCATAAGTAGCTTCGACATTTTGGATCGCAGCGACTGAGAAACAAAACCAAAATTAATATACATAAATTTCGCAAAAAAATGTGATTCTAGTGATATTCGACTATTGACTAACCATCCTCTGGTTTAGTTTCTGCATATGGTAACTCAATAATCATGTAACCTTCCATAGCATTGATCATTGGTGGAAGAGTTGAGCTCTGAGTCATAACTAAATCAACTGTACATAGCGAAAACCTACACCTCATAGGCAATTTGTTGTATAAAGTCTCTAATTGTAACTTAGGAGGTCGATAAGCTAAAGTTGTAATGTTTCCATCGTTTCCTTTCCATATAATATCGAATTCTCTCGTATCATTGCCACGAAATGTTTGTATCTCAGCGAAATGAAGATATATGATCGCTTGGTCCTCAGGGCTATCAACATACCAGTCGAAAGATAACTTCTCGGTCACGTTTTCATTAATAAGTGCCTTGGAAATCACTTCTTGTGGTAAATCGTAAGGAGTAGAAGAGTTTACATTGAGACTTGTGTTTACAAAATTATACATAGATGATAAAGTTACAGGCTTCCATTCACGGTCGTATACGTCTTCAGGATACCTAAACATGAAATTGTAGCAATGATAAACTCTGTTTATTTAGGTTTACAAAACTCTGTTGCTTGTAAAGAAAGAAAAGTTTAAAATTACCGAATTAAAGGACCGAGAAAATCGCTAGCATAATAGCGTTTTAAGAGCTTCAAGGTACCATTTTGAGTGTGGTAAGTGTCATCTCTAAGAGGTCTTAGTTCTAAGGCTGAAATGATAGGTATACTCTTCCCTGTTTTAACAAGACAAATCTGTAAAGAACTTGACTTAGTTGTGTGTATGATTTCTTCCGTTTGAGAACCAATAGCTGTCTCTAAATCGACTGTTTTCCATAGGTTAGGATCTAGATATAGATCGAACTTCGGACCACTGTTAAGTCCGTCGTAGTTTCCATAGAGGAATAGAGCTTTGATAAGATATTTTGTGCCTAAAGTGACCCTTAAGTTATAGCAGTTTCGTATTCCGTCTGGAAAATATCTTAGAACTGTGAATGGCTTATATTCTTCTTCCCAAACCTTTTGGACTCTACCACTTTGACCTCCTTGTGTGAAGTTGGAGTCGGATGTATATGTTAATCCGGTTAATGGTTCGGTGTAAGGAGATACCGCGGAGTGTAAACCGCAATCCAAGCTGATGAATTCTGGTAAAAGATGAGTTATAGATCGGTCTCTTTCATAAGAAACAAATAAAATGCAAATTTAAGGCTTTTTAAGAGATAAGTGTTTGAAAGTGTGTGTACCTTTTGGATCAGGCTGAGCTTGAATTAGATGTGTAGTAGTAGTAGTGCCAAAAGCCACAATGGTCAGAGCTAGCAAAAGTCCTTGAAGACTCTCCATTTTTCTTGGAGCAGATTAAAGACAAAACAACATATTTCGCCTGTCAAGTTTAGTACCTTGCTCATTTTTAAGTCAGACATTAAGGTTGGTCGTTGACTTTTGACTTTTGAATCTGAAAAGATTATTGACAGAACAGAAACAACCTGGTTAACTGGTCAGCATGACTACGACGTGCTTACAACATTCATTCCTCTACGGATTATATAATAAGTGGCGACCATATGATTCATTGCGGTGGAAAAAAATAAATAGCTTGAAGTTTTGAACATGATTGAACTTAAAGCATAATTTACCCGTGAAACTTATGCTCGACATGCTACATCATTGTCCTTGTTGTTCTTGCAGACTCATATGAACTTGATAGTAGGATTTTTACGTTCAATTCCTATTGTACTATCATTGTCATTGTAGTTCAATAGGTTGTCAATTGAATTAGGTAAAATTATTATCTGATCTTGATGCAATTAGATCTATTGCTTAAAGCCAAACATTTAAAATGTTTAAACTAACAACCCTAAACAAACAGAGCAAACATGAAAATAAAACTAAACATAAGAACTATCATGCAACTATAAGAACTAAACAAGATAAGTAGAATAAGTAAGCAGCAGAGAAAAACAGTTTATAAGGATGGGGCATTTGATCAGTGATCCTCCTTGATTAACCTAGATGCTTAAAATACCTCAAGCAAGAGCTAATACCTAGACAATATATTCAAAAGCAATCAAATTCAATCTCTTGATAAATGATCTCAAACTAAGCAATTCCAGACCTAACTCTCGTTAACAGAATACTACCTAGTGGGCATGAAGAAGCAATCTATTTAAGTCAATAAACACCCTAAACAACAATTCTCTTGGGTTATAATGTGAATCTCTGAAATCATTTGGTTCATGCATTTCATCAAACATATTTTGGGTGAGGAAATGCCTAAGATTAGATTTCAATTGGTCAGGGATAAATAGGCATTAATAACAATGAAACAGAAGGAATATATGAATGAACAAGCTTAAACATCTAGGAGATACAAGGAATCAACACCAATCTATCCCATCCTCAGAAACTCAGAAAACTACTCACTACTCATGATGATCACGAAATCTCAAAACCCAGAAAACAAAATAACTAAGCAAATCATCAAGATCAGGGTGAAAGCAGTATTGCAACAGAAATAAAGATTAAGGATCAAACTCTCAAGAACAATAAGAACATCAAGAACAGAAGCCCATAAAACAATGATAAAACCCAAAATCAAACTTAAAATGAAGAACATGAATGAAAGATCAACATGCACCAGATATACATGAACTTAAACTAAAACAAGCATAAATCAAAATAAATCATAAACAGAAACATGATATATTGAAAATATTGGTTTGATAATCCATGAACATTCAAAAGCATATATAAAGAGAAAACCCTAAAATAAGAGCATAAAATAAATGATAAGTTCAAATGGGGGCGTGCTTAGTGTTTATATAGTGGTTTAGGAAGAACCCCAAACCACTAAAAGACAAACAATTAAAATTCGCATGGTTCAGCTCGAGTTGCGATCGAGTTGCGGTACTTGGCCTCGGCTCGATCACAGCTTGGTCTTGTTGCTCGGGCTGTGCTTAGTCTTATTGCTCGAGTTTTGCTTTGTCAAGCTTGATGAAGATTTGGCCACGCCTTGACCTTGGTTCGGGTTGTGCTCGAGCTGAGATCAAGTTGGTTGCAGTACTTGGCCTTGACACTTACTTCTCCTTCTTCAACTTGTCCATGATGTTCCGAAAGTTCCCTCTCATCTTCTTCTCCTTGTTCTTCTTCATATGCATCATTTATCTTCTTCTGCATCATCAAAATACTTCTTCATCTGCTTCATTCCTTGTTCTTCGTCTGCATCATCATTTATCTTCTTCTGCATCGTCAAAACACTTCTACATCATCATTATCTTCTTCTGCATCATCATCTGGTGGATCATTTGCAGAAAGCTCCATCTTCTGTTGCATCCACCATCTTTGCTCCAGAAGCTCTGTTGGAGGTGCTCTAAGTAACTGGAATATCTCCAAAATGCAACATGTATGCAATGCTAAAGCAAAATTGTCCTAAACATGCAAAGTTGCTAAGTAACTCTACTAATGCAACCTATTGACAACATAACAAACCTAAAAGTTATGATAGATGCATTCTTAAAACATGTAAAATGCAGAGACATCAACTCCTCCAAATTAAATCTTTGCTTGCCCTCAAGCAAGTAATTCATGAGCTTGGAAATGAAGTTTGAAAGCGGGAAGTCAAAACCAAAACATGTTGATAAACTAGAGAATGTCAGTGTCCAAGTTACTAATTCTAGAATGCAAAATAATCTCATTCTACTTAAAAAAATTAGCCATGCTCATCAAACCATAATTCATATCAGCTCTAATCTACACATGTATTCAAATCCACTTATCCCTTTAATATTCATTAATCAGAAACTATGAATCAAGTTATGCACCTTCATTGAACTCATTTGGCCTAGGGACATGTTAAGAGACAAAGTTGGTCCCTTTATACAATGATCAACATTTTCATCACATGGGATCACTCAAAAGGGAATGAGCTTTAGCAAAATGCTAAAGGTAGAAACCAATCGATGTATACAAGAACAAAATCCCATCTACCCCATAACAAAGGAGCTAAAAGCTTTCCTAATTCTAACCCACTAAGAGATCTTATTTCTACCCTTTATAACCCAAAGATAATTTCATGGTTCTCATTTCCTTTGCTTCTTCTCTTTTCTTATTTTGGGAGAGGTTTCTTCTGATGATTTCTAGTGGGTTGGTTTCTGATGGTGCCAGCTACGGTTCTATTTTCTTCTTTTCTTTCTTCTTACACATGAAGATATTGTAGGATTTTGTCCTTTTATTCTCTTCTTAAGATCATATTGTTTTGCTCTAAACCATACATTTTCGTCACAATACCCACATCCCTTACTAGATGATATTGTTTTGCTCTAAATGCTCTTAATCATTTTCCTTTCTGTTTTGCTTTTTCTAAACTGTTATTTTCCTTTTCAATCACCCCAAAAACCCATAATCGAATTCCAACTACATGAAATTCCATTCTTGTCGGTTCTAACCTAACACTTTCTACCAAACTCATTCCATATAAGACCTTACACTTATTAGCAGATATATGGCTTGAAAGAAAGCTAGGTTTAAGGTGAGAAATCTACTTGGATTAGCAAGAGTGGTAGAATGGTAGACGAAAACCCAAGTATGTATATTGTGTCCATGAGTTCACAATTCAATGCATAGATATGATCATTATAAATCAAGATCATTTTCATATAGATAGGGACAAGCATCAGATCACAACATGCTTCAACTAAGAATAGATCATGCAATTATGGATTCTGAGCATGGTGCAGCCTTAGTTCAAATTCAAACATGATGCATTAGACAACTAATAACCAGGACGTTGACCCTATCTAATGAAGCAACACATTTACAAGACTATTATCATCCTAGTTCCCTATACAAATGCAGACAACCTAACAAGCCTAAATGTAATCCAATCATGTTAATGCATATGAACTCTCTATTTTTTTAAAAATCAAATTTCGAAAATTTTTCATTTTTTTTTTGGTTTTTGTATGCCTTAGATGCAAAATTAAAATAAGAAAACGGGTAGCATGATTTGATACCTCCTAAACTCTCCCCCAAACTTAAATTACATAGTCCCTTGTGTAATAAAAATCCACATGAGAGATTAGGACCAAAACGCAACAAACAAAAGAAAATATGCTATGGTATATACAATGAAAAGGTTTGGAGTGGTACTGCATTCAGGTTGAGTTGAAGAAGGTGGCTGAAGTGGCTTAGCATCTTTGAATGGTCAGACTCTATCACAAGGAGGGTCATTTATCCATGTTAAGGCCAGTTCTGCATTTGTCCATCCTTTCCCTTGTTCGCCATCCATCCAATGCTCAACCTATTATCTCACCTATCAAAACAGATCAAGACCCATGAGATTTATTAAAAAGGTAACGAGAAACTACAAAAATTTTTATGTACAAAGATAGACATGAGAATTCTTCCTAAGTGAGATTGTTTATAGTCTCTAAGCTTGACTTTCTGTTTAAACTCTAGTAACCCCGAGACGGTTCTCCAAAGAGAACCGAGGTTCCTTCACCAGGCTTTCTTCCTGGATTTATTGATATTACTCGGTTTTAATGCATAATAGTAGGCATTTATGTCTGCTATTCTGCGTTATTCCGTGCGTTTTCCTTGTAACATGGTGTATTTTCAGGATTCTAGGTGTTCGGGTCGTGTCGGAGCATTTCAGAAGATTTCAGAAGATTCCAGGAGTTTCAGAAGTTTTGATCGATCGAGCACATTTCTAGATCGATCGAGCACTTTGGTTATCTTCTGCTCGATCGAGCAAATATGGTGCTTGATCGAGCAAAAGTCCCTAGAAAAATCCGAACTTTTGGTTCGTTCGAGCAATTGGAGTTTGTTCGTGCAAAAACACAAGTTTCTCGATCGAGAAAAGGTGTGCTCGATTGAGCAAAGGTGTGCTCGATCGAGCAAAACGTTCGAAGAAGAATGAAAATTTCCTATTTTACAATTCAAGTCCTCAACTTTATCCCAAATTTCCTTATTCTATTATTTTACTTTTAGAACTATAAAAAGCCTTTTGGCTGAGTTTTTGTAGACTACCTTTTAGTTTTGCAAACTTTAAGAGCTTTTACTGGGAGAAGAATTCCTGAACCTTGTATTTTGGAGAAGAAATTCTTAACCCACTTTTTAATATATTTATTTTATTGATTTCAATTATGTGTTCTATTCAGAAATTGATTTGTCTTTGCTTTGA
>OVBE01009810.1:0-15648 GCA_900406425.1 Iberis pinnata
AGGGTAAAAGCTTATATAGTCATGCTAATATCCATTGGGTTAACCCTAAAACACTTGAGTTAACCCCACTAAAAATGGGTCAAAAGTCAAAATAAGAAAGAAAATGTGTTGACTTAGCCGACCACATCGGTCTAGGCTAACCGATGTGGTTGGCTGATGTGGCCATATCGGTCAGCCTTTGACCGATGTGNGCCTTTGACCGATGTGGCCATATCGGTCAACCTTTGACCGATGTGCAGACTAATACTAGCTCCTGGAAATCTTCAACTTCACATCGGTTTAGCTCTTCTGTTTTGGCTGATGCTCCTGACCGATGTGCTCTGTTTTCAAGCTCTTGTTCACCTTTAAAATCTCCTTTTGATCCATAACTTGGTTCCGTGGTCTCTATCACCTGAAATATGAAATGGTATGCAAATGCAACCCATACATGCCTAAATGCTATTGAATCTATCTAAAATGCATTCATAATAGAATGTAAAACACATAGAAATCATAAGATATCACCCTAGTGAACAAAATTTTGTCTCTTTTATTTTTACGCACCTGATCAATTTTATCTTTCTCATCGTATGAACGTAGATAAGTGTCCCAAATATGCATTTTCACAACGGAGGTATAATTGATTAGTGAGAACGCTCATTCCATTCCACTTAGTCATAGTCAAGCAAAAACAGTATAGTCGATTGATTCACAGTTTTGACTTAACGGTTCACTAACTTGGTCACGTAATCACTAAACTAATCGAGCAGTCATCCTGTAGCTTGGCTACCCTTAGCGAGGGTTGCTACCTCTAAGCATGTGGCTGAAACATAGACTATCGATCAACTTAATCGAAATTGGTGAAACCTAAAAAAAATGATAATCTCGGCCTAAGCCATATATAAATATGAATAGCTCCACCTAAGCCATGCATCGATCAACATACATACACTTAGACTTTAGGCTATGGTCGTGCATTTACCTTAGTCTTTCAGTTTGGTAAGAGACAGATTTTTGACACATCATGGGCTCTCGGCTCGAACAAACTGCATGAATTCTCTCACCATGTCAGAATTTTCTTAGCTACTCTCAGCCAA
The DNA here is from genome assembly GCA_900406425.1 of Iberis pinnata. Classification (NCBI taxonomy): domain Eukaryota; kingdom Viridiplantae; phylum Streptophyta; class Magnoliopsida; order Brassicales; family Brassicaceae; genus Iberis; species Iberis pinnata. The sequence goes on from OVBE01009810.1 coordinate 1,077, forward strand.
CTCTCCCTCAAAGGTGATTTCTCTCTAAGATTGTTTGGACCGCAAAAGGAGAATAAATTAGCCAAAAGACTAGTATTTTATAGCACTCTTAGACAGTTTTCGCTTGAGATAAATGTCCATTAACTGCCTAATTAAATCACTTTGTGCGTCCATGCACTAAGTCAACCAATTTCGTGCGTAACTTGAATTTGGCTAAGCCAAATAATTTTTCCCACACACTTTTGGTCAAACTGAATAACCGTTATCGCAAAAATATGACTTCGACCCAAATAATCGTTATAGTTCATTTCTATATGTAAGTCTCAAGAACTTTCTCAACCATCCTACTGAAATCCAACTAATCATGTTTGAATCCGGACCAAAGTTGTAAGAAATCCTACCAAACTTGTCCCAAAAATTTTGGCTTGTTAAAATACCCGCCAATCTACTACGAAAACTCTAAATAGTCGGATTTGGCTATATTTAGCTTGTCTTTCGAGTTCGATCAGTCCACTATTTTAGCCTAACTTAGTTTTGGACTAACTGACATTCACATTCATATTTCTTTTTGCCGAGTTCACCGATTCTTTGGCCAGCTCCATATCTTAATCCAAAATACCTCACAGCTTTTAATTTACTCGGCCAAATTTCTAAACCACTAGATTGCGGTTCTCAGGCTTTACGCTATTCCTTTAACAGCAACAACACTTGGTTAGATATAGTACAGTTATATAATGTGAAACATACGTTTTCTACCGTCTTTACTAATATAGTACAGTTATATTTTCTTTATTTCCTCATGTTTCTTTTGAAAAGAACTAGCTGTTTGAAGATTTTAAGAGTTATAGATTTTTCTTTGTGGCAAAAAGAATTAAAACTATCATAACAGACAAATTTTCCCACCTAATTCTACAACAATTAATCTACAATTATAGCTCAATCAATCACTCACTATATACGTATATATTCAATCACTCACTATATTGCATCGATAACTTGCAATGACTAGCTATAAGTTTGAGATTTTCAACAAACATCAAGCCAATGAAATACATACATATACGCCATGTTCTTTTACATGTCGTTAGCGACAGCGGCAGCGACCAGCGACTCTTTATGTTGTTCGTTTTGCACTCGCTGTGACAGCGACAGCGATCCGCGACAGCGATCCGCGACAGCGATCCGCGACAGCGATCAGCGACAGCGATCAGCGACAGCGACACCTTCTGTTGTTCGTTTCGCAGTCGCTGCGATATGTCGCTGTGTTGTTCGTTTGGCTGTCGCTGCGACTAGTTCTGGACAGTTGAATTTTGGTTTAGTTTAAACGGTTTTCAGTTTTTTCGGGTTAGGAAATATAAAAACCGTTCGGGTATTTAATCTAAATCGGATCGGTTCGATTTGAAAATATTCGAGTCCAGTTCGGTTTTGAGAAGTTTATTAATACCCATTTTGTATAGAAAAACAAAAAAAAGTGGAAACGCGTTTTCCCACAAACAATGCAGAACCCGCAAACAATGCAGAAACGTGATTTCCAGCACAAAAAAATGAAAATGCGTTTTCTCGCAAAAAATACATAAACGAGTTTTCTCACAAAAAACGTGAAAACGTGTTTTCCAACAAAAACGTGTTTTTCCGCAAAAAAACGGAAAGATGTTTTCCCGCAAAAAATTTAGAAACGTGTTTTCTCGCCAAAAACGCATAAACCCATTTTCCTGCAAAAAAAAACGCGAAAACGCATTTTCCAACAAAAAACGCGGAAACGCGTTTTTCAACAAGAAAAACAAAAACGCAATTTCCCGCAAAAAAATCGGAAAGACGTTTTTCCTAAAAAACAAAAACGTGTTTTCCAGAAAAAACCGGAAATGCTTTTTCCCGCATAAAACTGAAAACGCTATTTCCTGCAAAAAAAACACGGAGATGCGTTTTTCCGCAAAAATGCAGAAACGCGTTTTTTCACAAAAATGCATTTTGTTTAATTTTAATAAATTTATTTATACTTTTTATAATTTATTTTAATTTTTATGATTTTCAATTTAATCTAATAATTTATTTTATTTTTTAGATAGGTGTCGTTGCGACCAGTTGCTGTTCGTTTGGCTGTCGCAGCGACCAGAGCGGCCAGTCGCTAAAAAAATCAGCGACCGAAAATCGCTGTCGCCAGTTGCTGTCGTTTTCGCTAGCAACAGGTAAACGAACATACATAGTAGTCAATTGAAATATGTTTCTGAACTGTTTATCTGACATGTTAATATCCATGTTATAATTGCTTAAGACACATTTATATCATATATAAAAATGTAGTTTTCGAGGTAATCAAGGTTAAGATCTTTTTCGACGTACGGTATTCGACTTCGAGATTGGATCTGCTTGCTTTTCTAAATTAAACTTTTAGCATGCGATATATTTGTGTCAGATAGCTACAAGATAAATTACACTAGACGTTAACCGGACAACTGTAGTGGGACATTGAGCGGCTCATGAAGAAGTTATAAATGTGATATATCTAGATCCTAGAGCATGAAGATGATGATTGATAGCTGTCTGAAATTTATAACGTACGCTTCGTTGGTTTACTACCATCCGTCAGTCATGTGCTTTCTGTATCTCACTATCTTTAGTCGTATCCCTTAGCTTGGCTTTGTACCATTCAAGTTCATGGCCCATATGATGCTCTTTACAACTACACACATAAATTAACCATGTTATGTAATTATAATGTTTATAGGATAAGATCTCGATGCAAAAGATTCGACATCTTCATCAAATTTGTCTTCCGCCGTTCCTGCTTAACATATATTTCTTTTTTTCTTCATTTAACCGAATACAATATTCCACCGATATTATTTAGGGACCTATATAAGTTATATACATATAATTAATACATATATAATTTTGATTTTGATAACCCTTTTTCCGTTCATCCTTAATACATTTTACAAGATCAAAGGGTATTGGATATGGAATTCGGAGTGATTTGTATTGAAATGACAAATCTGCTGTTATGTAAACAAGAATTTTAATAAGTCGTATGATATCCTATGTTATTTAAATAAGAGTTTTAAAAAATTCTAAATAGACAAAAATCCACCAAACTCACACAAAAAAATGTTTAATATGATATACATTGAATGCGAAAGCCTTTTAATCTATGAAAAAGTCTTTTAGGAGGTGTATTGAAAAATAAACATTTGAAATGATTTTTGCTTTTTAGATAATTTTATGTGAATTAAGGAAGTTCTTATGTTTTACAAAAATTCTTTTTAATCCCACCTAAAATCATGATATTTAAAATTTTGTATTTTTAACTAAAAAAATCTACTAATAATAGTAAATTTTCCGAGACTTTTTAAAACGCTAATTTGAATAACAATGGTCTCATAAGACTTTTTAAAATTCTTGTGTGAATAATACTGTATTTGTCATTTTAATAATACACTCCAAATTAGTATAGTGGTCAACAGCTTAAATGCTTCTCCGCCAAATCTATGATTGAAGGGGTATATTTAAACAAACATTTTATATAATTTGAAGTGTTTTGGGTTTTAGTGAGTTTTTAGGTGATTTGAGGTGAATTAGAAAAATTCATGTGATTTCTTTTGAAATCTTCTACAATCCCACCTAAAACTATGTGATTGATTTTGTATTTTTAACAAAAAAATTCCACGGAAATACCATCAATTCAATATTTCCAATATCAGTGTATTTTATAAGACTTTTAAAATTAACTTATTCAATAACAGTGTATTTCGTATGATATTTAATCCTTCTATAATCCACACTCAATACATCCCTCCTTTAGTTTTTAAAATCGTTGTTTATTGGAGCGTAGGAAATATTTTAGCGAAAATTTATGATCACTTCATCTTTAATACAAAACAAGAATTTGATCTGATTTTTAGAAAAAGTTTTCAATTGAAAGTCACGAAGCAAAAAAAATTAGAAAATGATTAATCTTATGAAAATTCGATTAAGAAAACAAATGATACAGTGAGTAAATATGGTTTTTGTCTTTAATTTATTATATCTCTCGTATGGTTTTTCAGAGATTCTAAATCACAAGGTGCAACTACATTGAAATTAAAATCGTAACACTCGATTATAGAATCTCTAAACTAAAGTCTACGTTATACTTTTGATAAAGAGAAAAAGAAGATTTGTTGGAAAGTTTTAATCTTAGTTCACATATCATCAAGTTTAAAGAGTATGCATACTCTATTAACTCGAAAGACCATGCAGACAATAGACATGATGAACTCGACAAAAAGACTTTTCAAGATTATAAGTGAACATTAATTGTATTTCGTATGGTATTATATGCCAACCTTGAAACATTCATCGTTAATATCTATCATGTTTACACGGCTAAAAAATGAACATGAAATCTTCAACCACTCGAACTTTCAAATTAATTTTTGAAATATTTCAAAATTCCTTTTTGGAAATATTTCAAAAATTCTTTTGGGCTACACCAATTAGATGTATCTAAGCGATTTTGCGTAAATGTCATCTCACTATTTCTCCAACCTATACGAGATATTTGCTCACTTTAATTATTATTAAAGCTACCAATTTACAAGTTTTTCAAACTACTCACTTTAAGTGAGTATTCATATCTCATTCAATATAATTTTCATTTTGACAAAATGCCAAATTGAGTTCCAAAATATATCCCCGTTACTTGTTTCTGTCTGTGTGTTTTTTATGCACGTTGTGTGATCAATTTTAGTGAGAATTTTCAATTCAAAACATCACTTTCGAATTATTATGCTTTATTTTTAAAAAAACATATGTAAACCACACTCCATAAAACCTTAATATACATTACTTTAAAATTATAATATAAAAAATTATACTATACTTTATATAAGGGTCATTATTTGTACATGTATCTAAAATCTTATGTGGCAATTTCATAATCTTTTGAGATTTCATATTTATTTTCTTAAATATTGGAGTCCTACATGGGAGATCCACAAATTTTTAAATTTTTATTTATTTTTAAGTATTTCATTTTGATGTATTTATTGTGGTTCTTTCCTTTTTTTAATTAATCTTTAATGATATTTGTCTTTTTTGTCACATTAATATTTGGACCACAACTGGCCGGCCCAGTAGCTCAAACTCCATAAATAAGAGAAAATGCACTTGTTCTGCGAGTGGCCAGGTTCTAACCCTGGTCTGGTAACAAGGCAACAGCGGTGACACAACCACTAGGCCGCTTGATCCTTGTTAATGATATTTTTCTTGAATAAAGAAATTTGAATATTATATTATGCATTTATTTTCGGGAGAATTAGTTTAAAGGGTTTATTTTTTCCTATGTTTGTGAAACTAACCTTTAATTACACTATTTTGTAAAACTAAACTTTTTCAAAATTTAGGTCTCTTTTACCCTAATAATTTTTTAAACTATTTTCTTTTAAATTTTAGTTATTTATACAGAATGATCGTTCTAAAATGGAAGGGTCGTTCTATAATGTTCCGTTTAGTTCCTGAAACATTTTGGAATAACCGTTCTGGCCTAGAACGATTGTTCCAAAATCATTCAGAAACTATACTGAACATTATGGAACGGCCATTCTACCAACCATTCTGGCCTAGAACGATCGTTCCAAGATGATTCAGAAACTATACTGAACATTATGGAACGACCATTCTTGGTAGAATGGTCGTTCCACCCTTTTAAATTTTTTATTATTTCTATTTGAAGATCCCTCATCTGCTCGAAAGAGTCTTCTATAAGAACAATACAATACAATACTCGGTATTTTTGTTGGTTTTTGAGGTACGATGTTATAGATCGCTTCTTGATAAATCTAGAGTGACATTGTGATCTTTAGTGTACACTCTTAATAGTAAGTTTAGATATATCAGAAAGTGATTAACAAAAAGAAAAGAAATTAAAAATTGCTCACAAATAGATATTATGCACGAAGTCTCTAGTTGCATAATTTATCTTTGCACCGTATATACCTGAAACGCGTAACACGATTTTACAACTCTATAATCAAAGTTATTTTTCATGATGTATGTCTCCATTGCTTTATCAAGTCTTCCTTGATTTTTAAAAGTTGATCATTTTTTACACATTCAACCATTACAATCTTTTGATCTCTCCAAACAACAAATTTAGACATCAATTTGTCATCAACACTAATTTCAACATTAAGAGGATAGATTTTCAAATTATCATTACATCTACATTTACTTATATCTTCTCTCGATAATTGAGGTTTATTGTCAGCATCTTGTTCAACAATTAAACCTTTTGGCGGTTTATTCAAATCAAACTCATCATGCTCATTTGATATCACCACTACGTTTAAATGTCACACACAAACACATCGCGTTCTCTTTTTGAAAAATCCAAACAAATGTCTAACTTGACGATCATTTGTGACATCACTGGTGAAGCTTTTAAGTAATCATCCAACCTAAAAGGAGAATAACTGATTTCCAAATCGATCGTACCCGATTCCATATTGAAGCATTCTAAAACAATATTTTCATTTTTTGCTAAACAGAATTAAATTCCAAACCAATCATTCTATTATCAATGATAAATATCCAACAATTGTTTTCAAGAAATCCTTATATACCACACATCACATATATATGTATCATATATTCCTGCCCTATAACAATCAAGATTAGCTTGGTTTTTGAAATATATTCCATACACTACATGTATATTAGATATTCCAAATTTCTTTTTCAAAGTAACATAGAAAATCATTCCATTATTATGTCTTTTCAACGTGCATATTCTAGAATTGCTATTCTATACTGCATATTTTCTAGAAGATGTCATATTCTAGAATAGATTTTCCATAACACATCATATTCTATATTAGATTTTCTATAATACTTCATATTCTAGAATAGATATTCTAAAAGATGTCATATTCTATAATATATTTTCCAGAATACGTCTTTTATAATAGATTTTCCAAAAGACGTCATCTTCCTAAAATCACAAATCGATCCAATCAAAAATTAACTTCATTTTTTATATAAAAACCATTCAAATCTAAGAGATCATCTTAGAAAACTACGAGGAAAAAAACTCCACAATGTCGCTTATGTGATAGGTAAATAAGTAAGAAGTAGCTTATGTGTTAAGAAGCTAACAATCTCGCATTTGAATATCAAAACATTAACTAAATATATATAAACGAATTTACACATTTAAGAACTTACCGTATATGCCAACTTTGATTATATACTACTTGATGTTTTACTCTGTGGATTTTGATACAGGATTCGTATGGATATGTAGACACAAACTTGGATTCGGAAGAAGAAGAAGAAGAAACACATAGAAAGAAAAGAAACGTTGTTTAAAAAATTAGAGAATTAAATTTAATTAATATTTTATGGGAGATATTATAAGAATATTAATAGATATGGATAAAACAAGGGTATAATAACCATAAATTGTAAATTTTTAAAAAAAAAGTTAATTCCACAAACATAGGGTAAAAAACCCCTTTTAACTAATTCTTCATTTATTTTTTAAAGATTTTATCCTCAATTTTTATTTTTCCTTATTTTTTATAGTGAAAATAAAATTTAATAATTATATTATGTCAAATTAAAAATAAATATTTTTCTACATATGTCACAATTTGATTTTTTTTTTTTAATTTGTATACATTTTACTTAATCTATTTACCAAACAATATTATTTGTAAAAACTTCATATTGGATGATAAATGAGTAGTGGAATAAAAAAAATATTATAAAAACATTAAAATTATGATAAATTATGAAAGTTGAAAGTGTGATTTATAAATATATAATTTAATTTTTCTATATGATTTATGTCAAATTTTTGTTAATTGAAAAACTAAACCAAACCTAACAACACACTATTTTAAGCTGGTGAAAAGTCAAACATAATATTTTATTTTAAAAAGTACTCAATATCGCAAATATTTAACAATCACTTTTTTATATAATTTCAATTTAGAAAATAGTTAAAATAATTTATTCCAACTTGATAATAATTTAATATTCAAAACTTTATCAATATAGTTTAAATCTGTAGGGATAAAATTTTCATTTATTTTATATATTTATTAATTTAATTATTAATTTATAAATTATTATTATTATTATTATTATTATTATTATTACTAAACTAATCTCATGTATAGTACGAGACATCATCTAGTTTTGAGTAAAATTAATACAATTTAACTACTCGTATAAAACTTAAAGCGCAATAGAAGAAATTGTTGGGAACAGATAATGTGGACGGGATAGAAGTTGAGTTCTAACAAATCGACAATATAACTATCTTCTATTATCTTCTTTTCTGTCGACAACTGTCACTATATTAATTTATTTAAAAAAATTCACTAAAGGATAGATAAAATCCCACCAGTAAAAGCTACACTATTACCAAAGTGGTCAAAATCTTATGTGCATAATATTATGAACACATTGTCCTTCTTTTAAATTTTTATAAGTGTGTGACAACAATTTACGGATGAATTTGTTATTACGAGTGGATGTGAACTAGTGAATTATTCTTTAAACAATTGTCGTATAGTTCTTATTGATAAGTTATCTACCAAATCATATACATTAAAATTAAGAAAAAGATTTTACAAAAGTTAAAAAAGTCAAGGGTCTGGTAGGAATGGGCCCAACCTATTAGAAAATGTTAGAAGTTCTATCTGATTTTGGATTTAGGATTTGAGTTTTCTTTGTTTTGGGCTTTGATAAAAATGTTGTAATGTACAAATCGGTACCATTACAACATTTGGCCAAACCGGTACCACTTACCAATGCTTAGTGTCTGCCAAATTTAAAATTGTCGTATCGGTTTAGTCAAACCGGTACGACAAACCGATATGACTCCATTGGTAGTGTACCGGTACACTAAACCGATACGGCTTGCTTCTTTTCCAAAAATCGTCAAACCTTCTCCAATCAAATCCAAACTTCCCCAGAGGTTAGAACATCCAAAAACATGCAAAAAGAAGTGCAAAAACTATAATAAAAAATATATGTACAAAAGGATAACATGATTGCCTCTCACTGCGCTTGTTTAAAGTCACTTAGCTTCACTCGCCACTCTTTCAGGCTTGCGGTGGTTCAGAAAGAAACACAAAATCTCTTTTTTTAGTGATTTCATTTGCCAAGTAACGTTTCACTCTCTGGCCATTAACAATGAACTCTCTCCCATACTTGGAGATTAAAACCATAGCTCCATATTGAAGAATCTCTTTGACCGTGAAAGGACCCAACCATCATGATTTCAGCTTTCCGGGAAAGAGCTTTAACCTTGAGTTGAAAAATAGGACCAAATCACCAACTTCCAGCTCCTTGTCAATGATCTTCTTGTCATGAAAAGATTTTTTTCTCTCTTTGTAGATCTTGGCATTTTCATAGGCTTCAAGTATAATCTCATCCAATTCGCCCAATTGGAATTCTCTTTTCTCCTTGGCACTCTTGACGTCAAAGTTTAGCAACTTGACCTCCCACATAGCCTTATACTCCAATTCAACCGGGAGATGGCAAGCTTTACCAAAGAGAAGGTTGAATGGAGTTGTGCCTATTGGGGTTTTGAATGCGGTCCTATATGCCCACAAGGCATCATCCAACTTAATAGACCAATCCTTCCTTATTGTCCCAACCATCTTTTCAAGGATGGCCTTGATTTGCCTATTTGAGACTTCAACTTAACCGCTCGTTTGAGGACGATAAGTTGTGGCTACCTTGTGCTTAACCTCATGTTTCCTCAATAAACTTTAAAAACACTTTATTGATAAAGTGTGATCCCCATCACTAATGAAAACCTTTGAGACTCCAAATCTTGGGAATATGATGCTCTTAAACATTTTCAACATCACTTTAGCATTATTGGTGGGACATGCAATGGTTTCCACCCACTTTGACACATAGTCAACCGCTACCAAGATGTAGCTATTCCCATAAGAAGAAGGAAACGGTCCCATAAATTCTATGCCCCATACATCAAAGATCTCTACTTCCATGATTGGGTTTTGTGGCATTTCATCCCTTTTGCCAATGTTTCCCGCTATTTGACATAATCACATCTCAAGATGAAATTGTGAGTGTCCTTGAACATAGTAGGCCACCAAAATCCAGCTTATAGAACCTTAGATACCGTCTTGAAAGTGGCAAAATGTCCACCATATGTTGATTCATGGAAATGTAAAAGGATTCCTTCAACTTCTTCTTCAGTAACACATCGTCTATAAAGCCCATCTTTGTTCAAGGTGTAAAGTTATGACTCATCCCATAAATACCTTGTGATTTTCTTGAGGAACTTCTTCTTTTGGTACCCTTCTAATCCATACGGCTCTTTCTCACAAACCAAGTAATTGACAATGTCGGCACACCAAGGTTTATTCCAACCGAAAACGGAAACTTCCCCGAGAGTGTATCCGGGATCTACAAATTTTTCAGTTAGTTAATCTAAGGAAACATCAACATCAATTGCTCCTCAGGCAATGAATCATTGATAGGTAAGTCATCATCAATTCTCAATCTTGATAAGTGGTCAGCCACTCCATTCTCTATACCCTTCTTATCCTTGATCTTAATATCAAACTCCTGAAGCAATAAGATCCATCTGAGAAGTCTCGGTTTAGCATCTTTCTTGGCTAATAGGTGTCTCAGAGCAGCATGGCCGGTGTAGACAACAACCTTGGAACCAACCAAGTAAGACCGAAACTTCTCAAAGGCAAAGACAATAGCAAGCAGTTCCTTCTCAGTTGTAGCATACTTCACTTGAGTATCGTCTAATGTTTTTCTTGAATAGTAGATAACATGAAGCTTCTTGTCCTTCCTTTGGACAAGAACCGCTCCAACAACATAATCACTTGCATTGCACATGATCTTAAACGGTAAATCCCAATCGGGTGGTTGAACTATTGGGGCACTTATCAACTCCTTCTTGATCTTTTTGAAAGATTCAAGGCATTAGTCATCAAAGTTGAAATCTACTTCCTTGCATAAAAGTATTTTCAATGGTCTAGACACTTTTGAGAAATCTTTTATTAACCTTCTGTAGAACTGAGCGTGTCCCAAAAAGCTTCTAATTCCCTTTACAGAGCTTGGTGTTGCAATACTAGTCATGACGTCAATCTTTGCTTTGTCAAACTTGATTCCTTTTTCTAAAATCCTATGCCCAAGAACTATCCCATCTCTAACCATAAAATGACACTTCTCCCAATTTAGTACTAGGTGAGTCTCCTTGCATCTTTTCAGAACCCTGCACAAATTTGACAAACACACAACAAACGAAGAGCCATATACAGAGAAATCATCCATAAAAACTTCAAGCACATTTTCAATCAAATCAGAGAAGATAGACATCATGCAACTTTGAAAAGTTGGTGGGGCGTTACATAACAAAAACGGCATCCTTCGATAAGCAAAGGTTCCATAGGGGCATGTGAAGGTATTTTTCTCTTGATCTTGCGGATGAATGGGTATTTGGAAGAACCCAGAATACCCATCCAAAAAGCATTAATAAGGATGATTAGCTAAACGTTCAAGCATTTTGATCAATGAAAGGTAGGGGAAATGATATTTTCTAGTTGCGGTGTTAAGTTTTCGGTAATCAATGCACATTCTATGGCCGGTTATAGTTCAAGTGGGGATTAATTCATCATTTTCGTTTTTCACTATGGTTATACCACCCTTTTTTGGAACAACATGAACCGGAGAGATCGAAGTGCTGTCCGAGATCGGGTATATAATATCGGCATCGAAGAGTTTTAAGATTTCTTTCTTAACCACTTGTTTCAAGTTTTAGTTTAATCTACGTTGATGCTCAATAGAAGATATAGCTCATTCTCTAAGTGGATTATATGCATGCACAAGGTTGGTGAAATTCCCTTAATGTCATCTAAAGAATAACGTATTGCTCTCCTATACTTCCTCAATTCACATACCAAACCATCAATCTCATCAACACTCAAATCATCATTGACAATTACCAGGTAAGTAGAGATAGAGCCAAGAAATACATACCAGAGACCTTTAGGTAAAGGTTTGAGTTCTACCTTTGGATATTTGAGCTCACTCCAATCCTTGTTTAAGCTAGACTTACCAATGCTAGCTTCACCTTCAGAGGCAAGTGAGTTGGTGCAAGGTTGTCTCAGTTGAAGCGCATCTTCTAACTTTACCTCCCCTTCTAAGGCCTCATGAGAGTCAAGCCTTTCACCCATCCTTTCACCTTCGGCATTGAGAGCTAGTTTTCATTAGGCTTAATAGTTAAAGCCAATTTCAAAGTGTTTTCAATAGCTAGCTCCTTCAAGTACTCATTTGCAAGATCATCCATAGTCTCTACATAGAAGAATTGGCCATCAATGGTTGGTTTTTTTTATGATCTCCTTGATGTCATATTGTTGCACATGATCTTTGCCCAAGTGTAAGTCAATCTTTCCATTCCTAACATCAATAATGGCTCCAACGGTTGCCAATAACGGTCTACCAAAGATGAATGGATCTCGTTGTTCCTCCTCCATCTCCAAGACTACAAAATTGGTTGGAACTTCATTGTTTCCTAGTCTCACTGGGAGATCCTCCAGCATTCCAATCGGTACTCTTAGGGACCTATCGGCCAGCACCAAATATATCCTACAAGGTTTAAACGAAAAGAATCCAAGTTTCTTAGCAATCGAGTAAGGCATTAATCTAACACTAGCTTCTAGATCATATAAACATCTATCAAAGGTAAAAGGTCCTAGAGCACAAGGAAGAGCAAAACTCTCTGGATCCTCAAGTTTCTTTGGAGAGTTGTCCCGTTTGATGATTGCACTACACTCCTTTGAGAAAATGACCATTTCTTCCAAGGTCTTAAGCTTCTTCTTGATTGCATCTTTGAAAAACTTGCTATAATGAGAAACAAGCATTAAAGCATCAATGATAGGCATGGCGATTTGAACCTCTTTCATTTGCTCTTCAAATTGAGCTATATACTTTTTCATTAGTTGCTTCTTGAAACGACCCAGAAATGGTAGCTTTGGTTCATAAGGAGGTGGCTCATAGACTAGTGCATGCTTTTGGTGTACATTCTTCACTATTGTCTTTTCCTTTATCCCTTGAGTCAACCGCTTTCTCTTGAGTTGGTTTCTCAATCACAATCTCTTCACATGAGTCTTCATCATCTTTAATGGAAATAACCTTCCCCCCCCCCATCTTGCTTCTTAGTGTCCTCAGTAAGAACCCTTGGAAGAAAATATTTTCCACTCCTAAGTGTGATTGCATTGATGTATTCCTTGGGTTTGGTTTCAGATTTTCCAGGAAGTTGAGCCATTGGTCACTAGGAGGTATAAGTGATTTGAGCCACTTGATTGTCCAAAACCTTCAGGTGAGAAGCCATGCTTTCAATCTTGGCATGTAAATCATCAGTTTTAGCGGTGATGACTTTCTTGAAAACCCCAAGGTCAATGGCGGTTTTCCCAATCCTTTGAGAAGTTGCCTCAACGATTGGTTAGTTTGATCATGGGCATTGGAATAAGAAGAACTTCCTTGAGCTTGTTTTTGAGGATCTTGAGGGTTATAGAAACCTGGTGGTTTGGTGAAGTATTATTGCTTTGGTTGGAAACCTTCTTGATTGTTGTATTGAGGCTTGGGTTGAAAGCCTTGTTGTTGTTGTTGCTTCGGAGGGTAGTGTTGATATTGTGGGTTAGCAACATTGGTGTTGCGATATGAGAGACTTGGGTTTTATTGGTAGTTGTTGTAGCCTTGGTTGTAACCTTGATTACCCAGATAAGCTACTTCCTCTTGAGTAGCTTCTTGTTGAGGTTGGTAATCCTCTTGAACATCACCAATAAAGTTGACAGCTCCTTGTTGAGAAAGGATGGACTAGTCAAGCTTTTCTTCTAAGGATTTCAAGTCCTTCTTGTAATCTTTATCACTACCAACAGCTCTAACTGAATGATCGTAGTCCTCCCCATAGTTATTATCACTTTGAGAAAAATTCTCAACAAGCAATAAACCATCGGCTTCGGTTTGGCTAAAGAAATTCTCTTGAGTAGTAGTGTCAAGCATCATCTGGTACTTAGGAGCAAGTCCCCGATAGAGAGTACTAAGGAGACTCTCGCCCGAAAATCCATGATGTGGGCATTGGAGTGTGTATCCCTTGAAACGTTCCCAAGCTTCCCAAAAATATTCAGTCCCTCGTTGCACAATCCTGAAATTTCATTCAGGAGTCTCACAGTTCGGGAGGTTGAGAAGAACTTGGTTAGAAACGATTTCTTGCAAGCGGCCCAAGTTTCAACAGAATCAGTTAGAACTTTTTTCTCCCAAGGGTGTGCTTTCTCACCCAAAGAGAAAAGAAACAAACGCATCTTAAAGGCGTCTTCAGTTACACCATTGATATTCACCGTGCTACACAACATATCGAAGTTATCCAGGTGGTCCAAAGGATCCTCATTTAGTAAGCCATGAAACTCGGCATTTTGAACCACATTGATGAGGCTGAATTTGATTTCAAAGTTGTTATTGTAAATTGGTGGTGGACGAATTCCGGTACGTTAGGCATGGAGATTCGGGGCATCATTCGTTCCAATGGTGCGTGGTCGATTGTTGTTGCCACCACCAT